>CAUZXS010004333.1:0-105000 GCA_963585895.1 Sepioteuthis lessoniana | reverse complement strand
CAAACCCTGTCATTCTATATATATTTTCAACTGAAGATAGGGATGTGGAAGCAAAAAATATCTATTTTCTCTTAATTTGAATTTCAATAATTTTCTGCTGATGTGTATTATTTTAGGATTATTCAAATAAATTCCATATTTGAGGCTTGCTTCTAATTTAAGAACAGTGACGTTTGATGATTGACAGTTGGGGTTTTTGATCTGGATTCACTTTTCCACTTCAAACTGCCCAGAGCAGCAATCTGTCAAAACAATTCAACTGTCTTCTGACTCCATTTAGGTTAACAATAACATTACATTTGCTTTTCTTTTTTCAGTATAACAATTCATTTTTGACAAATTCCTTTCTCATCAAAATAACATAATTCCTATCTTCTCTTCAAAAATCCATTACATCATTACACATTTGTAATGTATTACTCTTATTCTTCCAAAATTCAAGTCAGTTTCCTTTTCCTCTGGTTAATAAAATTTCTCTGACTGGTTTCTGACCCTTATAGGGTTACAAGTGTATTCTACAGCCCTAGCTAAATGGGCTAAATGTATTCTCTGTGTGTGTATGTACACTTATTGAAACTTTTAACTGCTTGCGACCGGTCCTGTCTTTCTCACTTGCTGTGTCAATACACTGGTTCGCTGTCCTACTGTGAAGCAACAAAATGCAACACAATAACAATTCTGAGATTATTCCTTTTATACCAGTTCTGGCTGGCCAAAATTTGTATATGTCACAAACCCTGTCCCACCAGAGATGAGACACGTGACCTACAAATTGTACTCTCAAGGGCACTCATGCTTCTGTTTTTTTCTATACTTCTGGCACGCCACACGCAAAACACATTCACACTCATTTTGAACTTTGAGGTGGGCCATTTCGCTTGTCACTTCCTTCTTTTAGGTGTTGCTATGAAAGGAATTCATTCCACACAGCTTTGTTGTCACATTTCATTTCTCTCGTTCTTCCAGCTCACCACCTGTTTTTTATCCAGCTGGGGACAGTTGCTGGGTTCAAGTAAATGTTGGGTGTTCTGCCTGCATATACAGCACACCACTTGTTGTCTCTTTGAACGACGAACCCCGGTTAGCTCATCAGAGGCAGCAGTCTGCAGGTTTTGCCTTTCAATTTCACTACACTTATGTATACACACATTCATACACAAGGGCGTGGTGTGTGAGTGTGTATTTTTGTGGTTTGTTAGAAAAATAGGCCATCTCATTTTGGATAAAGAAATAACAAGAAAATTGCACCCAAGATTTAGCAAAATATTTAGCACTGATGGTAGAGATCTAATTTTGAATGATAACTCTTTCCAATTTGACAAGAAAAATTATATGTGAACCCTAGGAACAGCAATGGCAACAAAAATGGCACCAACATATGCCTTCCTCACCATAGCATACTTAGAGGGAAATACATAAAAAATCACAGGAAAAAATACAGCAACAATATAAAAACAGATTGTATTAGATCATGGAAAAAGTACCTAGATAACTGTTTCATATTCTGGAAATGCTCATGGGATAACATTAATGATTTACATAATTTACTCCAAAACATACATCCTGAAATAAAATTCACTATCGAATACAATTTTCAAGAACTACCATTTTTAGACATCCTCATTAAAAATCAAAATGGCCAAATTATCACAGATCTTTAGCACGAACACACAGACACCCAACAATACCTCCATTTCTGCATAAAATCTATCCCTTACACCCTAGAAATGTAGGATCTGCATCATAGTCACTAACAAAACCCTCAAACAAGCCAGCCAAGAAGAATTATGTGTAACCCTTTACCAGAAAGGAAATCCTGCAATAAATAAGGGATCCATTTTAGCAAAAAAAATACCATTAAAAGAACTTTGAATTCCCCCAAAACATAGCAAGGAACAACCCTTAATATATGTCTCAACATACAAGAAGAACAACCTAGAACTATTAAAACTTAAACATACACTAACATCATCTAAATTTGGGGAACACATGATACAAGGAGTTTCAAAATGCAAAAATAAAAGATATGGAGTGAATTATATAATCATAGCAGTAAAATACAATATCTTCAAAAGCCCCAAAACAACATTCGTGATAAAAAAATTTAAACTCCAATTCAAAAAATGTAGTCTACATAATCAAATGTACAAACTGCAACCAAATTTACATGGGATGTACACAATAACAGAACAATAGAGTCTCTTTACACAAAACCAACATTAGATTACCAGACATTTTATGTATCAAAATACCTTTATGAGTGCAGCAATGGACACTTTAAAATAATGCCAATATACCAGAAAAAAATTTCATAGATTTTATCTAACATTAAATACACCTTAACTATATGTATACATGCATGTGCACACACAAACATACACATACTAACTTAAAAACACCCCTATGTATTGAGATAAATACATTCTTACACACATTAAATCCAACCAATGCACTTGAAAATTCATGTGTATAAGTGTGTGCATACATAAGTATACATATATATTTATCTAACCCCTCAGGATGGGATACAAGGTCAGTTTTTTAGTAGAATTTGGCAGGTTTTAAATTCAGTTTTCCTTCTTTTAAAATGGTTGTTCATACCAAGGTTAAAGAGCTCAGTCTGTCCTACTAGTTACTCTCAGCTGGAAAGAGAATAATTAGATTCATACTGTTCCCAAGGTTATTAGAACTATATGAAATGCCAACAGCCTCATCCAGATTTGAACTCAGTTTGAAATGTCCCTTTTCTATGATGGTAACCATATTATGAGCACTTCCATACATACATACATACATACATGTGCACACATACACACAGAGTACATACATATATATGCACAAACATAAAAAAAGTATTTACATGGACTAGAGGTAAAAAGAAAGGAAGGAACAAAGAAAGTCATGAACAAAACAACTAAAACTTTTCATGGACAATCAACTTCAAGGAGACATTCACAGACACAAAACCTGGATTTAAACAAAATCAAAACAATCCTTACTATAAAAGAAACTTAACACAGCCAAAGTTCAAAAGTCAACTGAAGACAACTGAAATGTCCAAAATACATGTAGATGAAATGATAATAAAAAAACTTAAATACCAAATTCTAAAACATTTTTGGAATTATTCATTTTGAAATATATATTTATATATATATCTAATGCATCACTCAATAAGTCCCAGGCCTAACATATAGCTGGCGCCACTAATAAAAAATCCATATGGTTTTTATAAAGTACTAATCTTTGAATCACACGTATAAAAATTTGAGTCCAATTGGATTATTAGTTTACAAATTATAGTTATTTAAGTGCATTGTCAAGTGGGCAGAGTGTTCGCCAATGGTCCAAGAGACTGGAGTTCAATCTCAGGTCAAGTCATACCAAAGACTTAAGAAATGGTACTTGATACCTCTTGCTTTACACTCAGCATTATAAGGTATGTATCAAGGGTTAAGTGGAGCAATCCGGAAGAAGGAGTAGCGCCCTCCTCTACACCTTGGTGTTGTAGCTATTGAAAAAGGAGCCTTCAGGTCACCCTCGACTACGGTTGCCAACTTTACTTACTGCTGCAAAACCATGCCATTGGTCTAATGAGAAGAGTGTTCGCCAATGGTCCAGGAGACTGGGGTTCAGTCCCAGGTTGAGTCATACCAAAGACTAAAAAAAAATGGTACTTGATTCCACCTTGCTTAACACTCAGCATTATATGGTAAGGATCAAGGGTAAATTAGAGCAATCCAGGGAAGGGAGTAGTGGCCTCCCCTACACTTTGGTGTAGTAGCTATTGAAAAGGGGGCCTTCAGGTCACCCTCAATTAAGGTCACCAACTTTACTTTTTACTTACTGTTGCAAATTTTCAAAACAATACAAAAATCTGAATTTTATGTGTTAATAAAACATTGCTTTCTGATGGGAAAAATACTGTTCAAGCAAAGCAATGGCTTGATAAGTGTTATTTGGACTCTGCTCTGTTGGAAACAATGGTATGCTGACTTTAGATGCTGTCGTACAGACACAAATGATGCTGAACACTCAGATTGCCCAAATTCAGCAGTTGTTCCGGAACACACCAAAAAACACCACAAACTCATTTTGGCCGATCATAAATTGAAGTTACGTGAGATAGCAGGGGAGTTGAAGATATCAGAAGGCAGTGTATTCACCATTTTGCATGAATATTTATCAATAAGAAAGCTGTATTCAAAGTGGATGCCGTGTTTGCTCAGAGTCAATCAAAAACAACAGAGCATTGTTTGCAACTGTTTCAACGCAACAAAAAGGAGTTCTTATGTAAATATGTGACAATAGATGAAACATGGATCCACCACTTCATTCAAGAGTCAAATCGGCAGTCAGCCAAGTGGACAGCAGCAGGTGAAAGCCGTCCAAAGCGACCAAAGACACAAACATCAGCAAGCAAGGTTTTGGCCTTCATATTTTGAGATGCACAATGTATCAATTACCTTGCTTTTGCACTCACCTTATTCTCCAGATCTGGCCCACAGCAACTACTGGCTGTTTGCTGACCTCAAAAAATGCTCCAGGGAAAGAGATTTGGCTCCAGTGAAGAAGTGATATCGGAAACTGAGGTGTATTTTGAGGCCAAAGACAAATCCTTCAACAAAAAAGGCATCGAATTGTTAGAGAAGCGTTGGAATCAGTGTATCACCCTAGAAGGAGACTATGTTGATGTTGTTAAATGAGCAGTAGCCCAGTCTCCAGACAATTGGGTAGCCTTAGTTGACAAAAAATATCACATGCAACTATCAGCCCTTCCTCAGTACACCTCTGGTCAACTCGTTCATTCTGTGAATCATAAAAAGTAGTTCACAAAGAACAACAACAATGCTCCTGGCATGTTATTTTATGCAAGTTCCGGCCTATTGAAATTTATTACGTGGCAGATTTCTTCTCGCGAGAGACGAAATCGGCCCACTATAACTTCTGCCTCCAGAAGTGGACATATTTTCTAGTGCTTGACATGCAAGGCATAGTCTTACGTGCTTTGATCCAGGAGGTAAGTTTCCTCTCTCGCTACAGTTGATGAATAGAGTCAATTTTGCCTTATAGTTGTTTTATTAGTTAGGCCCAGGACTTATTGAATGATTTTATATATATATATATATATATATATATATGTATATATGTAAACACAGAGTGTGATGAGTCAAATGTCATCTAAAATACACAAAATATCTTGAAATACTATTGACTAAATTTATTCAAAGAAATTGCCATTGGGTTCAACCATGGCCTCCAGATGACTTTAGAATTTGGTGCAAGACTTTCCAATAGTCTTCTTTGTTAAATGCTTCTGTTCAACTTTGGTATCGCACATTTTGTTGCTCTCTTGCTCAACCACACTCTATACAGAATAATCAAGGGAACTGCAATCTGGGGAGTTAGGCAGCCAGATGTTAGGGGTGATGTGGTCACAGAAATTTTCTCGCAACCAAAACTGGGTTCTCTTGTTCATCGGGCACTGGGCAGTCTTGTTGCTTTGATATAGGGTCTTCTAGTGGCCACCCCTTGATCTAGGACAGCCCTATTTCCTCCAGGCCTATGTTGAGTCTGAGGCCATGTGAGAAGATGAATGAAGGCATTACATCACCATCGCTAGCAAAGTCTCCAAAAACCATGATGCAGACTGGGTGTTTAGTTTTCATCAATATCAGTACATCTTGTGAGGACAAAGCTAGCCAATGATTATTCTTTGACTTGACCATATGATCCTGGCTGGAATTTTTCTCATCTGAGAAAAACCAAAGCATATTTGGCTAGATTGGTTTGGTTTGGTTTTTAATGGCAAATCAACGATTGAAGGTTATTCAATGCCAAATCTGTTCTAGACATATATACTAAATACCTGATTCCTAAACACATTTTGAATTTTTTTTGGCTTGGTTTGGTTTGGTTTTATGGCATTGTAGGTTATTTAATGCCAAATTCATTTTGTACATAGAAAGAGTTCTATTTTTTAAAAAATCAGTTTAACATAGGTACAGTATGAATGTAAAAAACAGTTCTATTTCAAACAATTCAGTTTAGCATAAGTACACAGTTTAGTTCTATTTAACCCAAAGATAGGATCCTATCAGGTGCTACCACTCTGGGCCAGAGTGGACCTGGGAATGATGGCAATAAAAGTATTCCACATTCCCCAAATCTCCAGCATTACTGGAGCCTCATCATCAGATTGTTTAGTGACATATCTAGGACACTCATTGGGAGAGTCTTACTCCTCTGCAGAGATGCAGTTGGTGTATTCTGCAGTCCCAGCTGACTTGGCCACACATTTTGTAGATAACACTCCTAAATGAGCGTGAGCTCATTTTTCTTGCACACAGTTGAATTGTTTCAAGTATTGCTATTTAACACTAACAATTCAATTAAACACCAATCACTCATTTACACACAGTGAAATGATAAAACTGTTCTATTTCAACCAATTCAGTTTAACATATCAAAAAAGTTAAATGGTTGCAAGGATTGCTATGTATCACTAACAATTCAATTAAACTTCAGTCATTTTTTTACACAATTTAAATGTCAAAGTAGACAGTTCTATTTAACCCATAGATAGGACCCTACCAGGTGCTACCACTCTGGGCCAGAGTGGGCCTAAGAATGATGGCAATGAAGGGGTACTCCACATTCCCCAAATCTCCAGCATTACTGGAGACTCCCTATCAGATTGTTTAGTGTCATATCTATCTAGAACACTCATTGGGGCAGTTTTACCTCTCTGCAGAAATGCAGGTGGTGTATTCTACAGCCCCAGCTGATTGGGCTAATGTTTGGCGAGAAAGATACTTGAGTTTGTTTAAAAGCTTTACAGTGTAGTCTTTCCTTTTGCCCTTCATAGCTTGAGATATAATATTAGCCCGTTCTCATCTTGGTTTGGTTGAGTTTTATGGCAAAACGATTTTTATGTAAATAATCAGTTCTATTTCAAACAATTCAGTTTAGCATGAGTACACAGTTCAATTGTCAAAAACATTTCTATTTCAAACTATTCAGTTTATTCTAACAGTTCTAATCTAACTAATTCAGTTTAGCGTAAGTACAGATTTTGTTTACACAGCAGAATGTCAAAACAGTTCTATATATAACAATTCAGTTTAGTGTAAGTACAGTTTCAATGTAAAAAATGGTTCAATTTCAAACAATTCAGTTTAGCATAAGCACGCAGTTTAAGTGTAAGTACAGTTTAATTGTCAAAAACTTTTCTATTTCAAACTATTCAGTTTATTCAAACAGTTCTAATTCAGCTAATTCAGTTTAGTATAAGCACAGATTTTGTTTAAACACAGTTAAATGTCAAAACAGTTCTATCTTAAACAATTCCGTTTAGTGTAAATACAGTTTCAATGTCAAAAACAGTTCTATTTCAAACAATTCAGTTTAGCATAAGCCTGCAATTTAAATGTAAGTACGGTTTAGTTGTCAAAAACATTTCTATTTCAAGCTATTCAATTTAGTCAAACAGCTCAGTTTAGTAGAAGTATGCTGTTAGTTCTATTTAACCCATAGATAGGGCCCTATCAGGTGCTACCACACCGAGCCAGAGTGGACCTGGGAGCGATGGCAATAAAGGGGGACTCTGTATTCCTTTAAGCTCCAGCATAACTGGAACCGCACCATCAGATTATTTAGTGTCATATCTAAGACACTCGTTGGGGGTTTACCCCTCTGCAGAGGTGCAATCGGTGTATTCTACAGCCCCAGCCGATTGGGCAATTCTCATCTTGTATGAGAAATACCAAATGTCTTGAACCACTACCTGCCTGATAAAAAAAAAATTCCCCTATCCCTGGCTATGGATCTAAATGACTTACATGGATCATTTTCAAATTTTGGTCTGGATTGCACCTATAAATTTGGGAGTTTTTTTTAATCAGAATGATCAGACTGAAATTTCTTAGCTGCTGTACCTTCATAATCACCACTGGAATCATCCTACTCTTTTTAAATCTTCTGCACTGTCCTCAGATTGACACCTAAACCCTCTGAAATCTTTGTAATGGATCTTCTGGCATGAATCCTAAGCAATAGAGCACACCATTTCCAAATTTATAGAGGAGTGTACTGTGTCATGGTGCTTCTTCCCTCACAGACAGTGCCCAACTGACTCAAGTTTGTAGTACACTAGACAAAACCTGAAACAAACAAATCCCATGTGTAAAATTAATAATTAAAATGGCAATAATTTACCCATTGCATTATATATATATATATATATATGTATGTACACACACACACACATATATATATATATATATATATATATGTATGTACACACACACATATATATATATATATATATGCAACTCTATAAGAGTCAGAGGCCAGTCAAAAAATTTTATTACTCAGAGGAAAAAGAAGCTAATTTCGATTTTGAAAGAATGCAAATGTGTAATGGCGTAATGGATTTTTGAAATGAAGTGTAGATAAAAATTATGCTATTTTGATGAGAAAGAAATTTGACAGAAATGAATCATCATCATCATCATCATCATATCGTGCTGGCAGCACGGATATCCCTGACCCTCTTTCGCCACTCCTCCCTATCGTTCATCGCCCTAGGTAGGTCTTCAGGACAACAACCTGTATCCTCACATAGCTGCTGAATGTACGTTCGTGCTGGTCGTCCTGCTTTTGCGCGGCCGTGTGTGGGGATCCATAAGAGTACATCTCTTATGAGTTCATCTTTGCTTCTCCAGCAATGTCCTGCATGTCTGGTTCGCCTAACTTGAATAGTTTTCGTGATAGGGG
This sequence comes from Sepioteuthis lessoniana, assembly GCA_963585895.1. NCBI lineage: Eukaryota > Metazoa > Mollusca > Cephalopoda > Myopsida > Loliginidae > Sepioteuthis > Sepioteuthis lessoniana. Next base: position 96,222 of record CAUZXS010004333.1, on the reverse strand, counting down.
GCAGGTGGCCGTACAGTTGGTGTCTTGTTGGGTGTTGCCGCCAGGACTTGTTGAGGATTGCACGCAGCATTCTTGTGTAATTGCCATCTAGTTTCTTCTCCAGCCGTTTTGTTAGCGTCCATGTAGTGCATCCATATAGCAGTATCGATGTGACCGCTGCCTGGAAGAAACTGCGTTTCATTTTATCGGTTAGGTCTGATTTCCATATAGTCGATAGCCTATTGATAGCTGTCCATGCTTTCGTTAACCTCGTTTCGATGTCCTTTTCGGTTGATTCGACGCTGCTTCCTAGGTACGTGAATTTGTCTACTAGTTTAAGAGGGGTTCCTTCTAGAGTGGAGATGTCCCCCGTTTGGTTATAGCACATATATTCCGTTTTATGTGCATTAACATGGAGGCCTATGCTTGCTGCTGCTCGTTCCAAACTATGCAGAAGTGTTTCGGCTTGGTCAGGTGTATTTGCCAGTATCGCTATGTCATCGGCGTAGTCGGCGTCGGTAATTGTTGTTGCGGGGTATCTTCTGCTTCTTTTCTTCGTCAGTTCGAAGCCATTCTCTTTGATTTTGTCAATCGATGTTCTAAGTACGTAGTCTAGACAAATGATAAAGAGATACGGAGCCAGCGTGTCTCCTTGTAGTACTCCTGCTACTATGTCGAAGTATTCTGTGTCTCCATCTGGTGATCGTACTTTTACTTTAGTGTTTCTATAGAGAATCGTTATTGCCGCTACGGTTTCTTTAGGTATGCCGTACGCTAGTAGGATTTGTTCCATCTTTCCTCTGTGAATGGAGTCGAAAGCCTTGGTAAAGTCGACAAATATTAATGTCGCTTGTAGGTTCTTTGCCCGTACACCTTCAAGGATTCTGCGGATGGTTAATATTTGTGAGGTCGTAGATCTATTTCTTCGGAAGCCATTTTGGTTTTTTCTAAGTATGTTGTCGATTTTGGGTTCTATTCTGTTTCGTAGTAGGGCATTGTAGATTTTGGCAGCTATGGATGTAAGTGTTATGCCTCGGTAGTTTTTGGCTAATCCGAGGTCCCCCTTTTTAGGGAAGGGGAGTATGCATCCCTTCGTCCATCTATCTATCGGATTTTGATTGTATACTGCGTTGCAGTGTCGGAGCAGTATGTCGTCGAATTGTCTGGTCTTCCATACTTCCGGGGGAATTTCGTCCAGTCCTGCAGCTTTTCTATTTTTAATTTTTCTGAGAAAGAACTCGACTCGGTTCTCAGAAATGAATAGTTATCAAAAAAAAAAAGAAAAAGAAAAGCACATGTAATATTATTGGTTAAACTAAAGCTGTCCAGAAAGTAGGTAAATTGTTTTGACAGATTGCTCTGTCCACGATGGTTTGAAGTAAAAGGAATCCAAATCAAAGCCAGAACCTATCACTTGCCAAAAGCGACTGACCTAAAGTTAGAATAAACCTGTATGGAATTTATTTTTATAAATAATCCTGAAATAATATGTATCAGTATAAAATTAGTGAAATCTAAATTAGGAGAAAATTGATATTTTTCTTTGGTTTTCTTGTAGCACCCCTCAGATGAAGATATACATAAAATATCAGGTTTTGTCCCTTACAGGGGAAAATGAGCAGGAGGCAGCTACTAGGTTTCATGCACACTGGGATCTAAACTTACATCAACTACCTAGATGGGAAAGGCAGAGAAAAACCATTTTACAGGGTGGAACGATAAAATTGTCATCCTAAAGAAAACAACATTACAGCTTTATTTTAAAACTTTTATTGAAAAAATCAATTCAGGTAACTTGATTATGTAGTAGAGCTGACATCTATTCAATGCAGTCGCCTTCAGCCTCAATCACCACCTCGATACAGATCTGGAACTGGGAGCATGCCTTTTCTACAAGTGCCGGCGGGAGCTTGGCAAATACTCAGTGGATGGCTTTGGTGTTGTGGGAGGTCATGTTGGTGATGTTCTCGACGTATGACCAAACGAAGTAGTCCAGTGGGTTCAGGTCGGAGGAGGAGGGGGCCAGTGAGAGAAGGGTACAAAGTCGTAGCACTCCTTCTGAAGCCAAGCCTGGGTCTCTTTGGACTTGTGGGCTGGTGCCGAGTCCTGCTGCCACACCCAGTGTCTGCCACCAGCCACCTGATTGCAGCAAGGGATCAACCACACTCTTCAGCACATCCAGGTACACTTTGGTGTTGACTTTCAAGCCAACTTCGAAGATGTGAGGTGGCATGATGTGGCCCTCACTTGAAACCACACCAAAGACCATAACCGTACCTGGAAACTTTGTTTTCATCATGCTGGGCACGTCCCTGTTATTCGTGGCAATCCAGATTTGCATTTTGAGGGTGCCGGCAATGGTCCTGTTGTCATAAGTTGGATTGGTAGAGAGCATGAGTTGGACAGCGGCACATCTCCGATCTTGCTCGTTGAACATTGTGTCACTTTCAGACATGATAGAAGGCTCCTATCGCTCATGGGATTTGTACACAACTGGCCAACTAGTAGATGGTCTGCAACAAAAAAAGAAAACCGGTTTTCATTAAACGAAAATGGAATCATGTCATCTTTTCTAGGGCGACAATTTTATGTTGTTTGAAAGTAGAAAAGTGAACTCTGAGGTAAGACACCTTGAGAGATAATCTTGTGCCAGACTCATGAAAGTAGGAAAGTGAAGAAAAGCCTGAAATAATGCAATGCCTTCAAGTAATCTTGTACCAGACTTGCAGAGATTAAGAAATAAAGAGTAATCAAGATGATAAAATACCTCAAGGGGGCCTGGGTATCTTAGGTGGTATAATGGTTAGCAAGCTAGACTAGCAAAGCTTCCTGAGCGAGTTCAATTCTCATTGGGTGCCTCATTCATGTGGCCTTGTGCCATATCTGATCAAAAAACTTAGCAAATTAAATGCTAAGTAAATTACTAACTCAAGGAGGCTTTTACCAGATTGCCCTGTGTATAGAAAATGTGAAGTGAATTAAGAAACACGACAATTGCAGAGAGACGGAGAAAAGCCTGAATTAGTGTGTCAATAGAAAAAGACAACTACTCGATTCCACATCTTTGACCTTATACAAGACTATCCTGATTATAGAAAACTAAGAAAGCCGACCATAATACAACATAGAAAAAGCAAAGAAGCTTAATATAATAAGCTCTTGTGAAGTAGTACCAATGATTGAAGAAAGCAAACATGACTTTAATTTAAGATTGCCTTCTACAAGACTAAATAGCAAAAGCAGAAAAGCCTAAAACTTATATTGACAGATTGTTAATTCCTGAACTAGTCTCTGATTAAAACTTGCCACCTCCAGTATGGCTGAATATATGTATCATTTTTGAAAGACATCTTTTTCATACTCAATATTGTTATTTTCCAAGTTGTGTTTTGTTCTCTGTTTCATGGCGTCAACGTTTTCCTTTTTTTTTTTTTACTTTACTTGCTGCTTCATTTGTTTACACGCTGACTGGTAACTCTGACTAGCAATCAATCTGTTGTCTAGATCTAAAAAACACAATGTGGGCAGATAACGAATCGGTCAGCAGATTGAAAGCATGTTTGACAAGGATGGCTGTATCATTACACACATACACACACACACATATATATATATATATATATATACACACACAAGTTACACATATACAATACAGCTCATAAATATTTAAACCAATTTGCTTCTAATCACTAGATTTTGAAAAGTAAAATCAATATAATTATGCAAGAACTAAATTTTAATGCTATCAATATAATAAGTGATGTGTTTTGCCATGTTTCATGGTTCTGAATACTAAATTTCTAGAAAATGTATTTTTTAATAGAATTAAATTGCTAAATGAAAAATAAATATTTTTTGCTATTTTAAAATCTTCAGAATCAGTCAAGGAAACTGAAAATGGGAACTTGCATTATTAGTCGGAAGAGTTGCCAAACTAGTACATTCATTTAAATCCCAAGAAATTCAATTTTTTAATGTCACCTGCAATTTTACTAAACAAAAGTAATTTCAAAAATAGGAACACTTGTTTATTTTATATTTTTCCATAATTGTTTTTAAATTTTTAAAATTATTAAATGGTTATTTTATCATGTATATCTAGTAGCTCAACTGATTCTGTGCTTTTTAATGATATAAATAATTAATGTTTTTAGAACAATATCAATTAGGAGAGCAAGTTATTTTCTTCTACTCTGAATAGGAATGTAATGAACTTGATTGTCTGAAAAACTTTCTTTTGAAAACTGGGAGTAACATCTATATAATCATAGATTAAAGGATTTATCTCTCAATACAAGGGTCAGCTGAAAAGTTCCATGGTTGGATAAGATACCCTTATAGAATGTGACTTAATGGGGTTTATTTTTCAACATAGTCTCCTGTGGTCCACACATTTCTTCAGTTGGATCCCATTGGTCATAAAAGTCATCAAGAGCAGATATGATGTTATCATATGGACTTTTCAGCCCACCCTCACAGTAATAAATTGGTTTCAAAAGAATGTTATTCCTATTCACTAAATTGCTGACTAAGTACTTTTTTGGTAGCCACCAAAATTTATTGTATTTAAGCCAGAATTCATATAGTGATTCACTATAACCTCATAATTTGTATATTTTTAAGTCAGCATAAATGACACCTCATAGAAAGATTTTTATCAGTGTAATACATGCAACATACTCAACTTGGAGAATAAAGCAATTTCCAATCCAATGTGCAGCTTGATTATTATTATTTTTCAAGTAAGATAACCATTAAAAGAGAATCACAGAATAGTTTCTGTTACTTAATTGCAATCAATTATAATATAAATTCTAAAGATAGTAAGTATTTATCTGATTTCAATTAAATTGATGCTATTCTAATTAAATTTGGAAAGTGAAATATTAGTAGATTTGAATAGATAATAAAATGATTTTATTTCTATTGATGAAATTTAAACATGTCAATTTACTGAGCAAAGAACAAATTTTGCTACTTACATCATAGCAATAATATAAGTAGCAAAATTTATGACTAGTGAGAAAAATCTCACTCCTTCCCTGATGTTTATCTTTTCTCTCAATTGGTTTGGCAATGTTTCCAGGAAACACTTGTAACATTTTTTTTTACAAATAGTTCCAGAAACATCTCTATCCAGGTCTACTGGCTCAAATGTCCCATCCAAAAATGTGTGACCATTATTGTTGACTTATCAACACTATGTTAGCAACAGATACATAATTATCACTTTGCTTGTAGATTTTTTTCAGTGCCATCAGAGACAATTGTAAACCAAGTTAAATGTGCAGTTACATATGAAGTATTTGGTGGTTTTGCCTTGAAGTCCTATTAGGTTGAAATTTTTGTAAGAACATGTTGGGTTTTTGTTATTACATCCCCTTCTGTTTCTATTGTTACAATCTTGCCAATTAAACATACAAGAAGGATATCTACTTGACCAGCAACCATAACACACCTCATTATAGCCTTCATTATTGTTTCCATGTCCAAATCATTCTTTACTACAAGGGAGTGTTTACCTGATGAAGCATTGGAAAAATGTTTGCACATGATTTTTTTTTAGTTATCTTTATATAGCAGATAAAGTTAATTCACTGATCATGACTTTCATGAGTCATTCATTCTCTGATGTCAGATCTTTACTTTTTAATACTCGGAGGATAGTACAGGTTCCAGTAACAGTATATTGTCATCTCTTAATATTACATGACAGTCAAAATTGATAAGTAATTTATTGATATTTCACTCTGATTTTGGTATTTGACTTGTATGTTATAAAAATAGTGTCTGACTTTTCATTGCATTCTATCACTGGCATTTAAACTGGTAATATCAAATTCTAATATGACTTCCTTTGCTTTTCCTTCCAGAAATAAAAATACTATGGGAGCATGATGTAACTTATTGATCAGTTACTAGTGATAATTGGGCATCAAGGTTGGTAGCAGAGTGTAGTCCAGAACACCTTCAAAATGAAAATGACACTTGTAATTTTCGCCTCAAAGTTGAGCAGACCTCTATGCTGAATTATCACTGTTTAGCCAACCATTATCAAAACCACAGTAATGCAAATTAGAATTAATTTCCAGTGCCAATCTTCCTTGGCAAACTCTAAATCATCTATTTATTAGGAGGAGTCAACTCACAATCAACAGTCACAGGTATATATGTTAACAAGTATGCTATTTGCATTATGGAAATGTGGTAAACGACTGAATTTATGTATTTACTGAATGAGACGTAATCCATCTGGTATGAAAAATTTTTATTTAATGACTACCATCCTACCCCGAGTTTATTTGTTACAGTGATATATAAAAAAAAACTGTTGATTCAACATCCAACCTAGCTGGAGGTTAGCCAGCAAATGTATCCTTTATACTAGCATTCTACTGCTTGGAAAAAAGTGTTCATGGTGTAATGTTTATCAGTGTAGGAAATGGACATGTTGACCAAAGTTCAAATCCTGGATAAGGCTATCTGTATTTCACGTAGCACTAACATCCTTGGAAAAGGTATGCATCCAATTATTTTCTCTCTAGCTATGGGTGAATAATAGGGCAGTATGACAAATGGACAAGAAGCAGGAAAAATCTAAATTCAAGCCTTTTAAACTCCACTAAAAAATTGATCTTGTGTTGCATCCTGCCCATGGCAGAGAGGTAAATTCATATTGCTTGAAAAAAGGTTAAAATTAAACTTGATTTTTCATCAGTGATCTTGTTAAAGTGCTTGCCTGCTGCCATAACTATAGGACTAGCTCCCACTGCTTCAGAAGCTTTTACTTTTAATCTGTCATTGAATCACAGCTAAGTCGATTTTTTTAACTAATAGTTAATTTTATTTAGAATATTAAACTAAATTAAGAATTTTTTTTCTTTGTTTTAGAATGACATAAATTAGTCACCTATATTTCATTTTGTTCCCCCTTCAAACTACTCATTAAAAAAAAAAAAACAGAAACTAAATTTAACATTTTCTTTAAATCTTTATTACATTTTCACAAGACAGCTGTCAATTTTGAATTCATCATCTTAAAGAAATTCAAATATATCCATGAGTTTTTTTCAGGGGTAAGAAGTAGGCTCTGAAAGTAATACCTTCTATTCATTTCCATGGAAACTACAATAAATACAGGAAGCACAATAACCAATTAACAGCTGAATAGCAGTCTGGTACAATAATGTTTGACATGTTATTAAATTCCTTCATGCAGAAAAATTGCACCTACTGATATTCATCAATGCTTTCTGAACATTTATAGAGCTCAAATAATGAATGAGAGTACAATTTGGTGGTGGAAAATGCATTTCAGAAGTAGCAACAGCAATATGTGTGAAACAATATTTCAGGTGACCCAGCACAGCTGTGAATCCACAAATTGAAATGTGCTTCAATCAGCTCTTCCATGTGAATCAGGCCAATGAAAGATGGAGTATATGGGTAACATTTTCCTGATGATGATGTTGTCATTGCTACTGTGAAAAAACTAGGTCAGCTCTGCTGAATTTTATGAATGTGGCATGCAGGTTTTTGTCCATTGCTAGTAAAAATACATAGCCAATGATCATGACTATATGGAAAAATAGTGCTTTGTAGCTGAAAACTTGCTCTGTCCAATGGTGTTATTTTACTCCTTGTATCTGTTATACTTTCCATAGAAATAAATAGGAGGTTTACTTTTTAAGCAAACCTAATAATATGATATTGATTGAATTAACATGATACAGAACATTACAGAAGATGGTTTTAAAAAAGAATTACCAGTTACTCTGAAGAAAGAGTAGACAAATAATTTGAGTGCATATCATTGATGAGCTTATATATATATATATATATATATATATATATATATGAAAATATTTAGAGATGAAACAATGCAAGGTCTTCAGAGAATGATTCTATTTTTAGAAATATTTTCTATCATTAAACATTTTGATTTTTAGACCTTCATCAGAGCATTTAAGTTATTTAATGAAACAAAAAAGATGAGAAAATCTTAAAACATTCTATTTCTGGAGGTCGTGTTCTGTTTCAAATTTGTGTAACGTAATTAGCATTCCAAAATTTATTTTAAAAAATTCATATCACTTCAGTCTATCTATGTTAATATTTATATCATTCAGTTCATATCTACCTATTAGCAACATTCCATAATATATCTATCCATCTGTATCAATGTTAGCCTGCTTTCTATCTCTGTCAGTTTAATTTGATTATCTGTTTATATATGTTTTTAAATATATATAAATAATGAAGCCAACTTTTCAGTAGCAATCTGACCAAGTAAGGTGACAAATTTGATAATTTTGTGGTTTGAAATGATGCGAGATTAAACAATTTTCTGGCATTTTTTATTATGTATTTAAACTAACATCTTGGAATCTTTAAAAATAAGTTGCAATTAATTTCTAAATTATCTTTGATCAAATGTTTTTTTAAAAATTTTTTTACTCTTCTAAAATCTTTTCTGTGCTTATAAATTCATTTATCAATACAACAGAAAGTTTCACCCACATTTTTTATTACAATCTAGACATGCAATTTCATAAACCCCTACTCTGGATTCCATGTGGTTATTGTTATTTTTATCATTAATTAAATTCCTAATTGTCTTTGAAGAGTTAGTGACTGTTTTAATTCCAAGGTAATTTAGTTTTTTTTCAATGATGTTTGTAGTAGAATTGTTGGGTAAATTGATAAATCCATGTAATGCATTATCATTTGAAAAATTATTGTTTTGAATTTCTGGAGAACATTTACTTTTGTGAATTTTGAGAGCTTTTATCTTAGCATATTGTATAAAAGATTTAGTATATTGAAGTTGTGTGGAGGAATTTTCAATAGAGTCAAATTCATCATTCAAAAATGGGGAGGGGAATCCTAAGAGCTCTAAGATAAAAACCTATGGTTTTTTCCCCTCTTTATTTTGGTGTTATAATGTGAGTAAAAATATATATGGTTTATTTTTATTAGTGGATTTGTGATGAACTTTAAATTCTAATTCATTGTTATTATAAGTAAAATATCTAGTATTTGTTAGAATAAATTTTGAAATGCAAATTACATCACACAAATTTGACAGAGAACACTACCATTGGAAATAAAATGTTTTAAAACTTTCTCATCTTCCTCATTTCATTTAATAACTTACACACTCTAATGATGGTCTAAAAACTGAAACAATGTTGGCAAATATTTCTACAAATAAAATCAACCTCTGAAGAGCTAGTGTTTTTTGAACATACATTTTCATATTGTTGGATTTATTTCCAGGTTTTCCCATATATATATATATATATATATATATATATATATATATATATATACACTGCCCATATCTAAAATCAGTTAAAAACTCATTACAATAGTAATTAAAACAATGAGCAAGCACAGAAAAAGAAGCCAATCACTCAAAGTTAATTAGGAAACACCACAATGTGCAGGCACTGTGATGTAATGAACTTATTCGTAGAATTAATTACCAACAGAAATCTGTAATATACTTGGAATAATTGATGGGATTATATAGGGTTGTAGGCTTTGGTATTTTGAAATGAAGCATCATTATTATTATTATTTTACTGTTGTGACTAATATCTCCATCTTTGTTTCTTTTTGAATATTTTCTATTGTGAGTGATTCACCAAACTAAATATGTCTGATGCCAAAATTTGAATTAACATAGACTTAGACTTTATTATCTACACCAGGAGGTCTGTGAGTGAATGGATGATATCACCTCCTGAGTTGGTTTTTGATTAGAGAGGAATTTTCAGATTACTGATGTTGGAAGAAAGAGACAGATGTTGCAAGCAAGAATGTTGTATAAAAGAATTATTATGCAACTGAATTGCTCACAAGAATATATGTTTTATATTCAGAAAAAATTCCAAATGAAGCAAAAATAGATTGTCTCAGAAATGGTTATTTTAATCAAAACTAAAACATTTGAGGTAGTCATAGGATTTGGTGAACTTTCAGACTAGTTTCAACTTGTTAAAACTTAAAGCCTAAAAATTTTATCTAATTTTGTTTCTGAAAACCTAGATAATTAAAAATTAAAAAGATAGAGAAAAAAAAAAAAAAAAAAAAAAAAAAAATCGAGAAAAGCTATCCAATACCTTCAGTGATATTACAGAGAGCCTTTGCTAATAGGTCTGGTAACATTTAATTTTAAACATTAACTTTTTTTATGAAAAGTGGTTAGAAATCTTCTTGACATATCAAATATCATCTAGGCTAGAAGTGCACCCAATGAACACATTGTATATATATATATATATATATATACACACACACACACACACAGAGAAGAGTTTGAATCAGAAATAACAAGATTATTTATATACAAATCTAGTTAAGATAAATACAAGGGATATTCAAAAAATAAACTACAAACAAGTACTAATTCAACCTGTACATTACTATAAAGATAAAACATTGTGCATGCTGCCATCATTACTCAACTTCTTTTCCATGTAGTCACCATTACGGTTGATGCGAATCTCCAATCAGTACATGAGCATATAAAGACTGTAGCATCAAGCAATTGGAGCCAACCATGCACTTCTGTAACGACAGTTCATCTGCATGGAATCATTTCCTGGATAAATGTCATTTGAGGACCTTAAACTGCTTCTTTCTCATTAGATGTATATCATACATAGCAACAAGCTCACAATTAATTTTTGTTAGACTTTTTATGGCAAGGGCAAAAATCTTGTTACACCTTGCACTCCTATGTTTCTCCACTTTAAAAAATATCTTTGTTGTAATATTGCAAATGCATGTGCATATATCATATTCCATATACATGTGCTCAATATTAAGGCTGTTCAGGTTATTAAAAGAAGTTTGTATTCTCCCATTTGGTACGTGCTTACAGCATTCAAAATTTTTTAATTGCCATTCATTCATGCCTATCTGTACATTTCAGACATCCATTGTATCTGGTATCCAAGGGTAATATTTGTTTTTCTCCTCAGAACATATATATATATATATATATATATCTAAATGAATTGTTGGTACATGCAAATATTTTTAAATAATTCAAGACATATGCAAAAATAGGAGATTTACAATATGAAGAAATTTTATTGAAATCACAAGAACCCTTTCATCTGAGATTTGTCAAGCGACAGCCTCCAGAAGTTGTTTAAAAAACAATGTAAATATGATTAATTAAAAGAGGGGTGAAAACGAAAATGATAGCAAGAAAAAAAGGGGGGGAATTAAAACCACCCTAAGTTAAGCAATAAATTCAAAGAGTGTTTGGGGTTTTGCTTGCACAGAGAAGGACTGTTAAGTAAAATATAAATGGCCTATTAGGATAATTAGATGTTGTTTCATCCTAGCTCTATGCAAGGCCACAAAACACTCATCACTATATTTAACCACACAACTATTTAAGGCATTCAAATGCTCATAGATGGCAAAATTGAGCAATTTTGAATGCCTGGATGTTGTGTGGCTACAAATATCTCTAGGAATATGCTATTTAACTCCAGCCTCAAGGTGTTGGGAAGTGCGCCCTATATATGTGGCATTACAGCAACATTGAAATTTATGAATCAAATTGCTTTGTTGAAAGATTGGGAGCATATCCTTATGAATAGAGCAAAATGTAGCTTGAGAAGTAAAGATGGTTCAATCCATAGCAGCATTATAACAGTGTGTAAAAGAGGAAGAAACTTTATCAGCAATCAACTGGCTAGGAGATCCAATCCAAGGAAGTCTAATATAAACTGGGCATTTTGAAGGGCTAAGTGGCCTGATGTTATTCCTAGACTTATGAACAGTTTTGTTAATGGTGTCAACAATGACTTTCTCAGAATACCCATTACCGAAAAATACATTTTTAATCTGTTCCAATTCACTTTTAATCTTGTTATCCAAACAAATCTTAAGAGTCCTGAATGTGAGACACTTGATCAGGTTAACCTTCCTGGACTTAGAAGCAAAAGATGATATTGTTTGGATAAATGTATTCTTTCCTTATTGATTAGATATACATATATATTAATATTCCTTTCCCTCATTAAGTTCTGTTCTTTTGTTCTAGATTTTCCCTCCTGCATTTATGTACGAGGATCATTAAATAAGTTTTCAGACTTTTTTCATATGGGCACTTTTATTGATAGTACACACATGAAACTCTAGTCCCCTTCAAAGTAATCTCCTCCAGCTGCAATGCATGTGTTGTACCATTCCAACAACTTCTCGAAGGCCCCATGGAAATGTCCTCTTGCACGAGCTTGTCAATGACCTTCGTCACAGTCTCTTTCATCTCCTCAATTGTCTCATAAAGACAGCCTCTGAGCTTAGGGAATAACCAAAAGTCACAGGGAGCAAGATCTGGACTATAGGGATGGTGAGGAACTGTCTTGATGCCCATCTTGGTCAAATAGTCTGTGACAAGGATGGACTTGTGGACTGGTTCATTGTCCAGGTGGAAATGCCATTGATCTGATTTGAAGAGTGCTGGCCTCTTCCGATGGAATCTCTTCCTGAACTCCGTTAAAACCTCAACATAGTAACCCTAACGCTTTGGCCAATCGACTCTGGTGTATTGACTTCTGTTATATATTGACCCTTGACCAAGCCGTCAATCAAGAGATGCACCTGTGTAAATAAGTGGAAGAATAGCGGAAGCAGGTGGGCATTAGACAATAATATAACCAGGTGCCCAGATGGTTGGAGACAGGATGCCGAAGTGAGAACCAGCTCCAGAAAGAGGGCTTTGGGCCCTCAGTGACCCACAGTTGAGCAACCCCAAGCCAAGATGAGAAAGAAGTGCTGCTATGGTCGAGAGAAGAATTTGGGGTCAATATAGCAGTCCGTCCTTGTCTCCACTCATTTCTCACACACAGCAAACATTACCCTTTCGAGAATAAAGTTTGAGAGATTTATATTTTTATAAAGAAGTGTATTCGTTGGTTATTGAAGTCGTCATTACCAGTTAATGATGTTTTCGCATGTAAGTGTATATTTGTATATGTACACGTGCAGTTGTATGTGGCTATACAACACTTCCTCACTCCTCCTACACCTCTCATCATCTCTCACAGACTCCCTGCCTTTCTTGAATCTCTTATGCCACTCAAAAACTAATGCTCGATTCATGCAAGATGCTCCAAAAGCAGTCTGAAGCATTCCATCCGTTTCTGTGGCATTTTTTTCCAAGTTTAAAACAGAATTTTATTGCATATTGTTCTTCTAAAGTGTCCTCACATTCAGATTGCATATTTGAAATTCACTAGCTGTGACAACTAGGGTTTAGTAGGTTGTATTCCAATTCCTGCTGTCGCTGTTCATTTGAAGCTGAAATCATAAAAATTGGTCAGTTATCTTATAAGATGTATAGCAATAACATAGTGAATTTTCAAGAGTCTACGACAATTTTAGATGCCTGTACAAAAAAGTCTGGAAACTTATTGAATGCACCAAGTAAATAAACCTTGTTATATTTAAAACTTTAAATTTGTGTTGTCTTCTGTGTTTTTGCAAGTGTTTTTATTGGTTGTCTTCTCTTGTTTTCACTGGTGCCTTGAGAAGCTCCCTTCCCTTGCTTTTCATTTAGTTTATTTTTTTTTTTACTTAAATCTGGGACCAAATTTTTTTATTATTCTTGTTATGTAACAGCTTTTGTTGTCCCAACGAGCATGCACGCATAACTATATATATATATATATATATATATATATATATATAAAGTCATAAAACCTGAAAAACTAATACATTTATAAAATTATAATTATTTTAACATACCTATATAATAGCAAATGAACAAAATTTGGAGCAAAGATTAAATGAATATTGAAATAAGATTTTTACAAATTTTTATTTGTTGTATGAATATTACTCTTATCAATTTCGAAGCTTTTTTAAATATATTTGTAACCTGGTCTTACTACTGAATAATGAAAAATCCTATTATCTTGGTAACAGTATTTCTTATACTGTATAGGGAAACACAATCATAGCAGTAATTCAATCCACTCTAATTTAAAAAAAATCTTTTTTTAATATAAGATACATAAGAAAATAATCAAAGAAATCATGAAAAATTATCTTTTCAAATTCCAGTAATGCTCTAATGATCAATGAAATAGGAAATAAGAGATGTATATATGAAGAAGATCCATAAAATGCACAGGTAAATAAGATCAGTCTTGAAGTAAGATCTAAAGCAAATTAGGAAAAAATGTAAAGTTGCTAATTAATAAAGAGCATACATTCATTAATTGACATGTTGATCTGTTGGTAAGGCTCCAGTCCTAGAAGAGCTCTGGAGAGTGAGAAGTCACTCCTTTATTGCCATGTCCCCTTGAATCTAGAGTGGTGCTACTTAAGAGGGTCCTATCTATAGGTGAAATAGGTCTGTTTGAGATAATGATTCTGAAGTAAATTGATATATTAGCTCTTAAAAGATTAATATTACATCTAGGTATGAAGTGTTTACCCATTTAAAATGATTGTAAAGATATAAAAAATTTACCCACTCCTCAACCATAAGTAGGATGTGACACAAGGTTCTGGAAGTCTGGGGAGTGTGGAGATCTTCATTGTCATTACTCCCAGGTTCACTCTGATCTGTGGTGGTAGTAGTTGTTAGAATCCTATCAATGGGTCAAATAGATCTGTTTCAAAATTATTCATATTGGATAGAAAAGCTTGATGTTATATGACTGTAAATTATTTATATTAAGAATAGTTACTTGAAACTAGAATTGTTTACAAAGGATTACAATTGTGTTGTATATTGGCTTGTACCACATGACTTCTGGTATCGCGGAAATATAAAAGATGCCGTGTGTCTTAAGCACAGAGAAGCAGAAGCAGAAAGATAGCTCTGAAGGACATCGGTCAGTAGTAAGACAAACTTCAGACATAACACCAACAGGGCGAGACTTATAATACTAGTTGGACTGTATCACTTGAGTTAATAAATAATTAACTCTATTTCACTGTATATCATTTCCTTACCATGATACAACAAATTGTTAGATACTCAAAACCATAAAACTGTGTGCAAACAAATGACTATGATTAAATAGATTTTGAAGCTAACAATAAATTCATTTATTTGTGAATTTGATTTGAAAGCAGTATTACTAAACATTTGCTTTGCTTGGAATGTTTTTTTTTTTTTATTTAACCCATGAAATTATAATAAAAGTTATACAGTACAGACTACTCATTTTGAGAGGTTTGCAAACACATTTGTCCCATGGGCTAGCAGGGCACTGAAAGAGGCTGAGTTTTTCTTCTGGTGCCATGAAATATTGTCTAAGATTATTTGATCTATTTTTTATTTAAACTATATCAATCACTGCACACTAAAATGTTCAGTAGTTTGTATCTACCTAGAAAGACTGAGGAGCTGTTTTCAATACTCATAAGACAGTATCTTAGTAGAAATTTTTATTTGGGAATAATATAATTAAAGTTTTATGATTGCATTTATATATTTTAATGTATAAAAGCAAAAGGTTGTATATATCATCATAAACGTAGTCCATTGATAACAATGATGAACTCCCCTGTATCTTTAGTATAGAGAAAATAAGGAGAATAAGAAGATCTACAGGAAAGAAGAGATTAAGGTGTTGGAAACGCTCCACCTTAACTTGCACTCCAGTGACAAGGAAAGTTTCAGACAACCAGCAGCTACACAGGTTGTAAAATCTTGCCAGACTTCAGTCACTAGTCACAGTCTGTTGTCACATTACAGTTTTGTTTTCCAAAGGGTCGTTGGCATCTGGTTTTTAATTTAAAATGGTCCTTCTCCTAGCCTGGCTGCTAATCAAGACTTGAGATCTGAGACAGCCCATAATTAAATAGGGAAGAGATAGGTTCATGTCTTTTCAAAGTGAATTAGAGAGAAGTGAATGCAAATAGCCTTGACTAGAATTTGAACTTAGTTTGCCAATTCCATTTTCCATGCTAATACCGCCTGCAATCAGACTCATATGTATAATGATTACCTTTGTTATATTATTAGGGTGTGTCCTCGTGGTGTAATGGTTAAAGCGATGAACTGCGGAATCGTAGTACGCGAGTTCGTACTCCAGTCGCGCTATTACGTTCACTTTCGGGCAAATACCCTTGGGAAAGGTATGAACCCCCTTATTCTCCCTCCAGCTATGGGTAAATAGTAGGACGGACTAGGTTCTTCAGCCTTGGTGAGGCAACTAGTCTAGGAGAAGGAAAACTCTGAATTCAAACCTGTTAAACTCCGCTTAAAAATCGACCTTGTGTCATATCCTGCCCGAGCGGAGGGGTTGGTAAATAGTACCTTTGTTATATTATTAAGATTATTCTATTTTCATTATTCTCACTTATCACATTGGTTTTTTTTTCACAGTATTGATAGATAAGGACAGTAGAACATTTTTTACAATGACATCTCTTTTGTTTCAAGGTACACAAAGAGTTCCATCTTTTATGACTCCTGTTACTTGTTTCATTTGAACCCCAGGTATTTATTAAATTAGATAAGTACTAACAAGCTAGGCTTCCTGTTGAACTTTTTAAATAGATAAACTAAGTATTCACAGTAGCTATATTCTACATGTTATATCACACAGAAAAAGATGGATAGATGGACAGCATTTGGTTGATGACATTTTTTTCTTATAACTTATTTATATACCAGATTTTTGTTTCAGTTTCTACCACAAAAATACATGTTTTTGATGACAAGTGTAGATTTGGACACACAATGTTTGAAGTAAAACATCACAGTCCAAATTTCTTAAATAAGCATTACCATTAATTTCATCCTATTTTTTCTTTCATCCTATTTTTGCTGCTTCCTTACACTAAGCAGCAGAAACAGTCTTAATTTGTTCAAATTTCTTAAAGCATTGCTATCATTAATTTCTAGATGTGGGGAAAAGTGACAAAAATAAAGAGCTTCTTATATTTGTAGGACAGGTCAGATAAGAGACCATTCTTTGCTGCAAGAACCATATAACCCAGAGGATATTACATGTTGGTTTTAGAGGAGATAACCATTGCCTAATAATTCCCACTGTCTTGAGAGATGCCATGCCAGACATGGTATCCCAACGACTGAATATAAGTAGGTGCTGAAATGTTCTGGACCCAACTAACATATGGATTTATCCAACAGTTCAACACATTTGGCATATTGTTTCTCTAACCCCAAAGAAAAAAGAAAAAATAATTTCTTTCTTGGTTAGAGTAAGAACTTTTCAGTATCATCACCATATAGTTCATAAGAAATATTCATCCATCTTTATTTAAAAAGATACATATATTTTCTTTGATGAAAACCATCTTTGTGTACAAGGAAAAAATAAATGTCACTAAATAAAAATATTGCTTTGAAAACAAAGCATGAAAATATGAAGGTATTGATTTTGACACTTTAACAGCTCATGTGTTTGTTAAGAGAAAACTGTACTTAATCTGGACTCACTTCTGATGCAAAAGAAAAAACAAGATAATGATGATGTTGTCCTGTATATAGCACTTGCTAAACTACTTTCTATTTCCCCTGTTACAATTTTAGATCAGCAGGGAGAGCCAAACAGCAGAGTAAGATTTAGCAAATTAAGGTACATAATCTGTTGGCCTTGATCTGGTCAGACTGCTATCTTTCATAACAGAAATTTGCTGAGCAAGAAACAGTTTCATGATATTAGATTCCTTCACAATTTTGTTTACTTAAACAACACTTGACAAGGCCAAGCTTATTCAGCAACACTCCCATGGAAAAAAGCAGCTGTTACAGTTGACCAGTATTAGCTCCAACTCTAAAAACTTGATTTAATTTTTTGAAACTTTATTTTCTACAGCATTTTTGAGATTAAAACCAAAGACCCAATTTTAGAGATTAAAACTAAAGACCCAAATTGAGATTCTTTCTGCATGCTTAACAGACATTCTCTGTTTGGCTTTTCTTTTTGCCTCTGTATATATTCTTTCAAAAATCTGATTTCGCAAATGGTGAATATAATAGATTTATAGCTACTCCAGTTTAATCAACCATCTATTCAGATGATTAAACTGATATGATAGTATACTAAATTTTGAAGAACATAAATGTTTCCTTCATAGTTATTTCTGTCTTGGTAAATACAACTTCACTCTTGATGCTTTTTGAAGATACCTTGTATTGTTTTCAAAATCCAGGGAAAGTATTTGTTAAACTACTTTTTCTTGAAGGTAAATTATTTACACTCTTTATTTTATGAAAACTAATGTTTTTTTTTATGGTTGTTGATTTTCTTTTTAAAGTGTGGAGTCATTGTTATTGAAGAATAATAAGTTTAGGAGTTTCATTGATTTGATTCATTAAGTCAAATAATACAACAAAACTCATGCATCTTTAAACAGGATACAAAACTCAGTTTACTGTAATGGAAAATATGTTTATAATGCATGTCAGTAAAAATTCATTTGTTACTGGTTGCTCTATAGTTTTATGCTAAAGTTGGATCAATCCAACAAATACTTATCATTTCCAAAGCAAGAGTGTTCACATTATGCATTGAACAATATACATCTGTCTTAACCCCCCCCCCCAAAAAAAAACATCACTTGCAGTCAAAGGCAGTTGAGATGGTTTAGCTTGGTTTATTTAATAACATATCAATTACTTATGTCTTATTAAATACTGAAATTTATCAATTTGTAAATTTTTTTATTGTAATCATGTTTTTAATATTCCATTGCATTTTTGAAAAAAAAATGCACTTCATTTATCTATAATCATTTGTAATTGATATCAACTATTCTTATCTAATATGAATTATTAGCTCACAGCTGTATAGTGTCAAGTATTCCAATCTAATATTAATAATTTTAAAACAGATCTATTTGACCCATAGATATAATCCTAACAGGTGACAACCACTCAAGGTCGGAGGGAACCTGTAAGTAATAACAATAAAATGTTATTCCAGAACTGGAGCTTCACCACCAGATGCATTTTAGTGTCATACCCAGGAAACCCATCCATGGAGAGGATAGAGTTGGTATATTCTAAGCCCTGCCAACAGGGCTGCTGGCCTAGTGGGTAGAGTGTGTGCCAATGGTCTGTGAGACCTGGATTCAATCCCAAGTCATATCATACCAAAGACTTTAAAAATGGTACTTGATACCTCCTTGCTTAACACTCAGCAATATAAGGTACGTATCAAGAGTAAAGTGGAGGAATTCTGGGATAAGGAGTAGCACCCTCCCCTACACCTCAGTGTAGTAGCTATCGAAAAGGGAACCTTCTGGTCGCCCTCGACTAAGGTCGCCAACTTTACTTTTTTACTATTAAACAAGAAGGAGAATGTAAGTCCTTTAATAAGCTTAACTTAGCATAAAGCCAAAAGTATGAGGTACTCAGTGAAAATCAAACTCAATAACAATAGTCTGCTAGCTGAACTTGCTAACTGTTACATGATGAAGTGTCTGAGAAGCTTTACTAATTGTTTAAAAAAATAAATAAATAAAAGTGTAATATTCCAGTGGTTTTCATTTGGTGTCTTTGTACTAAGGGCATATCAACTTTGGTAGGATATTTAATACTAAAGCCATCTCTGAAGAAGAATAGAAGTGGAACTATCTAATCCATAGTTGGGGGAGGATATGAGCCATTAGCCAAATGAGTGGAATGTTTGCCAATGGTCTGCGAAACCAGGGTTCAATCCCAGGTCGAGTCATACCAAAGACTCACAAAATGGTACTTGATGCCACCTTGCTTAACACTCAGCATTATAAGGTAAGGATCAAGAGTAAAGTGGAGGAATCTAGGTAATGGAGTAGTGCCCTCCTCTACACCTTGGTGTAGTAGCTATTGAAAAGGGAGCCTTTGGGCCATCCTCGACTAAGGTTGCCAACTTTTCTTATAAGTCTGAAAGTGAATCTAATAGAACAACTGGAATTTGAACTTGCACACTATGATGTCACAGCCCATTAGTTATCATACCATACGGACTCCTCCAATATCCCAATGGACCCAGAAAGCAGACCCTTTAATGGTTTAAGTTCTTAGATGCTGGACCCTGATATACATTGCATCTGAATTTATAAAAGCAGTCTAGTACAAAAACACTCTCCAACTTCACTTCAAGTTAAAAACATTCCATCATACTATTAAAAGAATGGTATGTGAAGGGTTGTTAAATTAAGCCTTTTATTAGTAGTAGGTATACAGAGTTAAAAGACTATATATTACTTGCTATCCTCTAAAAGCAATAATGAGGAGCATTTTCTATTTGGATCTTACTTAAGCCATTTTTATTATGTCTATTAGAGAAATAAGAATATAAACACACAAAGAAAAAGATTTCTAGTAAGCCTTCTATTAGTAGTAAATAGCATGATCTCACTGAGCCTAAAATATTATGGCCCAGTCAGCTGGGGCTGGAGAATACACCAATTGCATCTCAGCAGAGGGGTAAGATTCCCCCAATAAGTATCCTGGATATGACACTAAACAATCTGATGGTGAGGTTTCAGTAATACTGGAGCCTTGGAGAATGCAGAGTACACCTTCATTGCTATTGCTCCTAGGTCTACTCTGGCCCAGAGTGGTAGCACTTGATAGGGTCCTATCTATAGGTTAAATTCAACTTGATGAATATTGGTTGACTTGAGAGTGGTCTAACACACAAGTAGAAAATGATTATTTCCTGGCTGATTGTATGGAAGTAGTTGAGATAATGCCCTAGGAATCCTAGTTCTTGATGGCAGTGATTGAGTCTGGCCCTGGGATTCCAGATCTCTTTGCAGCGTAATGCAACCATTTCCTGTTTTTTTGGCAGGTTGATGTGGTGTACTCATATCTGTAATTGTTGGCTCAGGTGACAAAGGCAAGGCACTTGGTATGGGGGTCTCGATTATGGGCGTTTTAAATTTCCTTAGGAACCCACGGTTCCGCAGGGTTATTCTACCTGATCCTGCAATGCTAATTTTATATTGGTGGTTGGGAAGCGTCTCTGCTATTTGTCCAGCTATGTCCCATCGATGGCTATTTGGGTTTTGAATGGAGACTTTGTCACCCTTACGAAGAGGGGATAAGGCATGTGCAGTACGATTGCACCTTTTGATGAGGTCTGCATTGCGTTTGGATAACATTTTTGGGCTGCAGCTATCCACTCAGAGTGTAGTTTATATAAGTGTGGGTGTGATGGGATATAATCCCGAAGATGTCTATGAAGCAAGAGTTGTGCTGGTGATAATCCAGTGCCTTGGATAGGGGTGTTTCTGTATTGCAGGATTGCTTGTGCTGCCATGTCATTGTCCAAGGAACCCTAGTGTCCAGTGCAGTCCCTTATGAGTCTTTTTGCAGTCTTGACTGCTAACTCTGCTCGTCCATTAGATTGGGGATAGGCTACTGATGAGATTCTTTGTTTAACAGCCCAGTATTTTAGGAACTGTTGGAATGAGTAAGCTGAGAAGGGTGGCCCACCGTCTGTGCTAAGCTCCTCAGGCACGCCGTATGTTTACCAAGAAGAGTCAAGAAGGCAGCCATGTTAGAAGGTGAGTCATTTGACTTCTACACAACTGTTTGACATTTAAACTGTGTACTTATGCTAAACTGAATTGTTTGAGACATAACTGTTTTCTCATTTAACTGTAGTCAAACGAAAACTGTATTTATGCTAAAGTAAATTGTTTGAAATAGAACTGTTTAATCATTTAACTGTGTGTAAAGAAATGACTAATGGTTAATTGAATTGTTAGTGATACATAGCAATACTTGGAACCATTTAACTTTGTTGATATGCTAAACTGAATTGTTTGAAATAGGACTGTTTTTACATTTAACTGAGTGTAAATAAAAAAATGTATTTAAACAAATGACTGTGTGTAAATAAAAAAACTGTGTACTTATGCTCAACTGAATTGTTTGAAATAGAACTGATTTTACATTTAACTGTGTATTTGTATTTGATAGAAATAAGGGAAACCATTTAACTTTGTGCAAAAATGAGCTTAGGCTTATTTAAAAATGTTATCTATAAAATGTGTTTAGAAATCATATATCTAATATATGTATATAAAAAGGATTTGTCCTTAAATGACCTGCAATGGCTGATATGCCATAAAACCAAACTAAAAACTTAAACTTTAAACAAAGTTTTTATCAAAATGACTTGATTCAGCATTAAATGACCCTAGAAGAGTTGATATACCAAAAAACAAAACAATCAACCAACCAACTAAAATATTGGGCTTATGGTGTACAGTAAAGTCAGACTTATGGATTGAAAGGGTTAAAATATTTATGAAAACCCAAATTGGGGATCATATTTTAAGGCCTTATATTCAGAGAAATCACAAATAAAATTCTAATATGCAAAAAATATATTTTGATTTAAAAAAAATACTATATCTGCTCCATTTTTATTAGAATTACACATTAAATATAATAATTAAGATGTGATATACAAAGTGTGTAAAAAATTATCAAAACTGAAAATATATTTACCAAGACAAAAATGAACAATGAATGAAAAATTTTCTTAAAAATAGTTCCCTAGGCATTCAATGCACTTAGTCCAATGAGTTTTCCATTGGTTGAAGAACCCATGAAATTTCTCTTTTGAAAAGGTAGAAAACAGCACCATTGTATTTCTTTTAAAGTCTTCCACATTTTCAAATCCTAGAAATGAACTTACAGTTTAGGAAAGAAGAAGAAGTTGTATGAAGTTAAGTCTGGTGATAATGGAGAGTATTGCACTTGTACAATGTGTTTTTCGAAAAGTATTTTGTTAAAAAAGTATACCAGCTTTACAATTCTTAATCATATTGGTACAGACTAGTTTAGATAGAATCACCTTACTATATAAATTGCTTACCTGACATATCTTCATTTAAATTTTAAAATTTAAAATGATTTAAAGTTTCAGTCCAAATACTTTTTTGATCAACAGCCCTATTAGTGAGGCTTAGGATATGTTGACTGAATTCTCATGAAAAAAAGAAGGTACCCTGAGTATGACATTAAACTGTATTCAGTAATGGGCTCAAGCTCTCCATAACTCCCAGGTCAACTGACCTAAATTGATAGGACTAGTTAGTGGCCACATCTAGGGGTCAAATTGATCTGTTGAATTTTTATTTGTATTAGATAGGAGTACTTAATACCACGGTGTGAAAATTATTTGTATTAAGAATAGTTACTAGAAGCTATAATTGTTTACAAATAATTATTAGTAATATGAAATCATATAATTGCTTGCAAATTATTGGTGTTAGATAGGAATACTTAAATTATATAACTCTGTGCAAACAAATAATTATTACTGAATATGAATAGCAACTTTAAACCATATAATTGTGTATAAATTAATTGGAATAACTGATATTATATAACTGTGTGTAGACAAAAAAGAAAATGCAATGGAACATTGAAAGTAATTATAATTACAATTATAATTTATAATTACAAACTTCAATGATCACAAATTAATTCAATTTCAGCATAAAATAACCTATTAAGAGTTGATATGCCATTAAACAAATAAATCAAACCAAACCTTTTTGATCATAGTTCATAGGTAGTCAATGTACCACTGATGTTAAAGAAAATATTACTTCACAGTATAACTGCATTTAAAATACTGACTACAAATTTCATTTATTGGTTTAAAAATAAATAAAACTTTTCAATGTCTATCATGAAGGGAGTGGTCATTTTAATGAAAGGTGTGGCATTTTTCCTAAATATGAAGTTAAAATGCTTTACAAGCAAAAGAAGTAAAAGGCTTGGAGTGGAGCCAAATCTCTTTGCTGTAAGCATTGCCTAATTGAATACTGGCTTTTTAAATTAATATGACTGAACCTAGCAATACAATAGGTCAGTGTTAATGAGACTACAGAGAATGGGTGATTTTTTTGTAGTCAGTCATCCAAATGTAACAAGACTCCACATTCATAAACAAGAAAACAATTAGGCTTGCATATTATATGAATTGTATATTGCATATCAGAGAAGTAATTGGATAAACTAAAGAATGTCTTAACGAATTTAGTTATGTATAAATGTTTCAAGAGGTCATTCAAATGAAACCTGCAATTAAACAATAACTCAAGAACAAAGATATAAAGAAATCATTATGGCTCTTTTTTTTCACAAAATTGTGAAATAGAACTGGGAGACAAAAAAATGAGACAATAAGTTATAGAGGCAGAAACAGTCAACAACAAAAACAGGGAAAAGTTGGACTTAATTCAGTGCACATTTAAGTATGAAATAGAAACTTGAGTTAACAAAATTGATAAAATTTTGATCATGAAATATAATGAAACTTCATTCTATTATTGTTTAAAGATATTTCCCCAATCCATAAAAAGAAAGGCTGTGAATGGTGGTTATATTAAGCCTTATATTAATAATATCTAATGTTATCTCCTTGAGCCCAAGGTAATAGGCTTATGATTTATAATAAAACAGCTACAAATAATATTATAACCTGTTGAGTCCCTCTGGTACATTACAACATCAGTGCTGTAGTTTCAGTAGGAAGTACATTTTAAGGGATGATGTTGTGGCACCATACTCACCTGGCTTTGAATTAAGAATTATCTATCTTCTAAATTGGTTGCCACTCTAGTCTAGCGATCTATCTGTACTGCTATTTTACTTATAGGTGAGAGGAGAAGATATAAATTCATGTCTTCCGCAAAGGTATTAGTGCAAAGTGACCATAAACTAACTTAGACCAGGATTTGATTGCCCTGTTAGTAAGGCTTAGAATATGCTGCCTATATCTCCTATAAAGAAGTAAACACTCCTAAAGAAAGGCTGGCCTGAGTATGATACTAAAATGCATTTGATGGTGAGGCTCCAGTTCTGGAGCTCTAGGGAGTATCGAGTACCCCTCCATTGCCACTGCTGCCAAGTCCATTCTGACCTGCAGCAGTAGTAATTGTTAGAGTTCCATTTATGGCTCAAATAGATCTGTTTTAAAATGATTACTATTAGATAGGAATACTTGAAACCATATCACAATGTGTAAATTATTTATTTTAAGAATTGTTACTTAAAATTATAATTGTTTACAAAGGATCAATATTACTAGTTCCTTGAAAACACAAATTATGTGCAAATTATTAGCATTAGATATGAAATATTTGAAACCATATAATTCTATAAAGTATTAAGTGTTGTCACTTGATGTTATAATTGTTTACAAATGATAATTATCATTATTTACTTGAAACCATAACTGATTGAACCCCCGCCCCCCCCCAAATAAATGAATATAACTAATTTCAGTATTAAATAATACAACAAAGGTTGACATACCATAAAACCAACAAAACCAGAATTTGAACTTAGCTTTCCAGTTTCCCTACATCACATCCCTTATCTGTCAATAGTAAAATAGTGCCCCAAACATTATCTGCCTTACTTTACCCTGGCTGGATTACCACATTCAGAGAAGGCCTCTCTCAATGTGGTCAAAACAAGAAAGCAAAAAAAAATACCTCTGAACATCATTGCGTGGAATATCCGCATGCTTACTGACCGGGACGACACAGATCTCATAGATGTACTGCTCTTATCACTTCTGAACTTACCTGGTACAAAATCAACATTGCTGCGCTCAGTGAGACCAGACTGGCAGGCAAGGGAGAGCTGACCGAAAAGAGCTCAGGCTATTCTTTTTTCTGGAGTGGATGTGCACCTGAGTAGGCTATGCCATCAAGACTTCACTCATAGGCAAGTTAGCCTGCCCCCCAAAAGGGGTTAATGACTGCCTCATGACTATGAGACTTCCACTTCATCACGGGAAAAAGTTTGCTACCATCATCAGCACCTATGCACCCACGATGACCAACATGGATGAAACAAAAGACAAGTTCTGTGAAGACTTTGAATATGTTTTCTCTGCTGTTCCTGCTGCAGACAAGCTCATCATTCTTGGTGACTTTAATGTAAGAGCTGGACAAGACAGCGCCTCCTGGGAAAGAGTATTGGGTAAACAAGGGACCAGAAAATGCAACAGCAACAGTCTACTTCTTTTTCAGACCTGCACCAAGCATAGTTTTCTAATCACCAACACCATATTCCACCTCTCTACTCACAAGACATCCTGGATGCACTCTGCTCTAAGCACTGGCATCTGATTGACTATGTCATTATGAGATGGAGAGATAGACAGCATGTGAGAGTCACAAGGGCCATGTGTGATGCAGAATGCTGGACAGATCATTGCCTAATCATTTCCAAACTAAACATCAGAGTCTAGCATAAAACAAGACCACAGGATAAAAAAGTACCAAAGCAAATGAACATCACGAAGCTAAAAGATGTTCCAACCAAGCAATCGTTTATTGAGGCTTTAGATGAGCAGCTTAATACCATCCTTTTGGATGAGCAAGATGTGGAAGCAGCATGGCTCCCTCTCTGGGAAACTGTATATAGCACAGCTATGGAGTGTTTGAGACCATTTACCAGAAGACAGAGAAACTGGTTTGATGAGAACCATGCCAAGATCATGGACCTCATAGAGAAAAAATGCACTGGCCACCTGGTATACCTCCATGATCCTCAGTGTACTACCAAGAAAAACACTCTTAGGAGCATCCACAGCACTGTTCAGCTCAAGCTATGTGAAATGCAAGAGTCCTGGCTGAACCCTAGAATCCAAGGTTACGCAAATGTGAATGACATGAAAAACTTTTACAGAAGTCAGAAGAAGGTCTACAGTCCCACTGGTGCCGGCTCATCTCCATTTCTGAGGGCAGATGGAACCAATCTCATATCAGAGAACAAGATCCTGGGGAGGTAGGCCAAGCATTTCGATGGTGTACTAAACAGACCATCTATCAATGACAAGGCCACTGGACAACTGCCACACTTGATGTCACTCCAACCCAGGAGGAAGTTCAGATAGCTATCTGTCAACTATCCAGTGGCAAAACTGATTCAATTCCTGCAGAAATCTATAAAGAGGGTGGATCAGCACTGATGAATAAACTTCTGACCCTCATTCAGCTGATATGGCTGAAAGAACAACTACTGCAGAACTTCAAGGATGCCTCCATCATCCATATTTACAAATGAAAAGAGAACCAACAGGCATACGATAATCACTGCAGTATCTCCTTGCTTTCAATTTCGGGCAAGATCCTAGCCAGAGTCCTTCTGAATTGCCTCAACAACCATCTCGAACATGGACTCTTACCGGAGAGTGAGTGCAGCTTCCATAAGGAAGTGAGACTGTTGACATGTTTGCTACAAGACAGCTGTAAAAGAAGTGTCAGGAACCGAACACTGACCTCTACTCGACTTATGTTAATCTGACCAAGGCATTTGACATGATCAGCAGAGACAGCCTTTGGAGAATCATGGCAAAATATGGATGCCCTGAAAAATTGCCTGGGATATCTGGTGCTGGACAGAGACAAGTGGCGTGAAGTTGTTAAATATAGAGTGAAAATCTGTGAAACCAGAAGAAACGCAGCAACTGAGCTGTGCAGGAAACTTAGAAAAGGCACTGCTACATCAGCCACTGCAGCCATCATTCTTTGTTCTCACTGCCCAAGACTCTTCCATGCACAGATTGGTCTCATTTGCCATCTGCAAATTCACAGATGCCTTCCTCAATCATAAAGTTGATCAGATGGTCCTCATCAATTATGATGGACAAAGAAGAAGTACTCAACACAAAATATCAAGCTTATGCTGCATAGTAAAAATTTGCTCAGACCAAAATATTGGGCTCATGGGTTCAAAGGATAAAAACATGGAATTAAATGCCAGATACTTTGAATTACCTGATAAAAGACAACTGAAATTTTAGTCAGTATTTTGTATTGTCCAAATTTCTGAGAGGAATTATCATCATTATACACTGGTTTGGTCGGGTTTTATTGCATATCAACCATTGTAAGTTATTTAATGCCAAATCTATTTTATACATATAAACAGTTCTATTTCAAACAATTCAGTTTAGCATAAGTACACAGTTTAGTTAGTTCCATTTGACCCATAGATAGGGCCCTATATGAGGCCAGAGTAGACCTTGGAGTGATAGCAATAAGGGGGTACTCCACATTCCCCAAAGCTCCAACATTACTGGAGCCTCACCATCAGATTGTTTAGTGTCATATCCAGGACACTCGTTGGGGGGTGGGTTACCCCTCTGCAGAGACGCAGTTGGTGTATTCTGCAGCTCCAGCTGACTGGGCCATATACACTAATATAGTTAGACCAGTGTTCTCATTTTGATTGTTATACTTTCTAGTCTTGTAATTTGGGTTATTCATTCAATAGCATATCAACCCCTTATGGGTTATCTAATTCCAAAATTTGATTTATTTTCAAATTTTTATAGTAATCATAATTAATGTTACATTGCAATCTTTTTTGAATTTGAGTAGTGAAATTTACTACTCAACCCTTATGCGTTATTTAATGCCAAAATTTGATTCATTTGTAAATATTAGATTATGATCATAACTATCAAATACAAATAATTTGCACAGTTATTTAGCTTCAAATATTCCCATCTAATATCAATAATTTATACAACAATTATATGGTTTCAAGTAAATATTCCTATTTGATAACAATAATGATTTGTTTGCATACAGTTACAAGGTATCAAGAATTCCTTCCTAATACAAATATTGGTACAGTTATATGGTTTCAAGTATTCCTATGTAATAATTTATGCACGACTATATGGTTTTAAGTAACTATTCCTATTTAGCAAAATAATAATTTGTTTGCATAGTTATATAGTTTAAACATATTTATATCTAATACTAATAATTTTCAGATTTATTTGACCCATAAATAGAACCCTAACAAGTACACTCTAGGTCGGAGTCGTCCTGGAAGTAATGACAAAGAAGGGGTAACTTCACACTCTTTGGAGCTCCAAAAATAGATCCTCCCCATTGGATGCAGTTTAACATTTTTTGTGCAGTGTTACCTCTCATGAGGAGATGCAGTCAACATATTCTAGGCCTTGCCAACAAATCAGAATCTTCTTTGGATGTCCATCATACTCAGTAACCTTCTGTAATTAATTTTAACATTCTCATTTCTCTTGCAGATATAAATAAAAACTAACTGGCAAAGAAAATGAAAGACTGTACTCATGGTACCAGCTGATAACCAAAGTAACTCCAAGATAGCCAGCTTCTTGAAAGTGGCCAGGTCCTTCAACTTCAAAGGTCAAAAGTGAGCTCGAGGCCTCTGGCAACAATGTGTCATCCATATCTAAGAAGAACAATTCTTAGAAGCAAGATGTCATAAGGATCCCAGAGTTTATTCAGCAGATCTAGGATGTCATCAACCATGACACTAACAAGTAGAATGTCCTAGGTATGACACTAAAATGCATCTGGTGATGAGGCTCCAGTGCTGGAGCACTGCAAAGTGTAGAGTCACCTCTTCATTGCCACAATAATTCAGAGTGATAGTACCTGTTAGGCTCTCATCAATGGGTCAAATTGATCTGTTTGAAAATTATTTGAATTAGATAGAAATACTTGAAATCATATAACTGTGCGCAAAGAAATTATTATTACTAAATAAGAATTCTTACTTGAAACCATATAATTGTAAAAAATTAAAAAAAAAAAAAAAAAAAAGACTGATCTTAGTAGAAAATAACCCAACAAGGGTTGACATGCCATAAAAACAATGAAACTTATCAAGTTAAGAGGAAAACCAACCAGTGGCCCTATAATACCAAAGACTTCTTAAAGGTCAACATCGTGGACATGATAATCAACATTAATGAGAACCACCTGATCCGTGTATGCAAGTTGCTTGTGATGCTGTTTACGGGTTTGAGAGTAAATTCATTGGGTACTTTGTGGAATATATTTTTGGATTAATTCTAATGGCATGTCAACCTGTCCAGAGTAATTCACATTTATTGTACATTCATTTGAATTTTTTTTGCCGCTGGTCCTCGAATACGATTAATTTTTAAACAAATCTATTAGATCCATAGATAGGATCCTAATGGGTATTACCACTCTGGGTCGTAGTGGACCTGGGAGTAATGGCACATTCCCCAAAGCTCCAGAACTGGAGCCTCACTATCAGATGCAGTTTAATTTCATACCCAGCACACCCTTTTTTTTGGGGGGGGTCTTATCAGTCTGCAGTGGATACAGTCGAGTGTGTTATAAGTCTCGCCAATAGCGCTATTGGTTTAGCGAGTAATTTATTGAATATATGTTTTTCTTTATATTATAATCTGTTTTCAATTACCAGGCACCTCATTATACCGACTTAAGTGTAACAGGGTGACTCCTGTGGTGTAATGCGAACTTAGTAAGCAGATCATTTTTACCGAGTTCAATTCTCTATGGGTACTTCTTACTTCTGGTCTTCTACCAAGCTTGATAAATGACTTAAGCCCCCACCCAACGAAATATTTTGTTTTACGAATATACCCTCATTTGATAGTAATAATAAATTATTTTGGTATCGCACCTGGCATCGAATAAACAATATTATCCACGTTTTAAAATGGCCGCCACTTTGAAGAAGCAGACGACATTTTTCATAACAGCTTTTTCAATTTTAATTTATCTATTTTAGAATTAGTGTCAACGTTAGGATTTGTTTTCCTACAGGTGAAGTAGGTGACTCAAGGGAAAAAGTGATAATTATTAAAAAAAAAAAAAAAAAGCAAAAAAAAAAGCAAAACAAAAAACAAAAAAACCCATAGTTGTCCCGGGTCTCAATAGTAGAATCTATGTTATAGTTTGTTTACCTGTCAGTGGATAAGAACCTGCTCCAAAACAGGGTTTCCTCATTCCTATCTAACGTGGACATGCTATGACTTACCTAATCAGACAATTAATGCATTCTGAAACTGAATTTTCTAATGAGAAGCGCAAATAATATATGGTGGACAACATCACAGTCATGGCTCAATTCAATGGTTATGTGATGTTATTCAAATAAATTAAAATTCATTATTTAAAATATATATTTTACAAAATTTCTTTCGATATTTGAATATTCCCCTATCGATTTCAACAAAAAATAACGGATGTTGAGCCAAAATATCACTATGCTTTTACGTTGATAATTTTTGTCATCAATCGCTACTTGCTTCAATAGTTTCCCCTTTTCTTTTAAACTGGAAATGAATTATAGTTTTTAAAAAAATCTAAGAAACTAATACCAGAGTATTTAAAGGAATTTTTGTAATCAGTAAGATTATGGAAAAACGATCTTTAAAAAATAGTTAGGCACATTTTTACCCTTTAACTGATCGGATTTTTGCGAAAACTAAAAATCAGATTCTACTTTTTTTTTTGGCGAATACAGCAAACATTACTGACAACCAGAGATGATATTTTTTCAGGCTGTTTACACGTATTTGCCAAAAAAAGAAAAAAAAAAGAAAAGAAAAGAAAAGTAGAATCTGATTTTTAGTTTTTGCTAAAATCCGATGGGTTAAAGGGTAAAAATTTATCAAAATGTAACAACAGGCAGAAACCAAAGGAAAAAAACTTCTTCGAATAAAAAAAAGAAAATGTCATTGTACTACACACACATACAAAAATAACTCATGTTTTTATTTTGACAATAAAGATAAGCCAAGACAGTAATAAAACATTTATCTTTGATACAAAAATTCTAACGTTAAAAACAATCAAAATAAAGAAAAACAAGGTCGTTATTTTTACCTGTAAAATGGCGCAGAGAAATAACTGATTAGATTAAAACATCCAAATACCAAAAAAACGACTTATATTAGCCGTCAGACGTCTGCTGGGGTCCGCCATTTAAAAGAGCTAACTACTTATTTGTTACACAAGTAAATACAATGAAACATTTATTTCTAATATATACACAAGACAAAAAACAATATAAAATCCAAGTATAAATATCTTTAAAAAATCCTGTGATGTTTAAAAACCCTTTTTTTTTTCTTCAAACCATAGTAATTTTTTATTTTATCAAAAATAAATGCTCAAATACGAAACTCCAGCTTAGAATGAAAAATTAGCTTTACTTCGCCTGACAACCACGGTGCCTTGCCGAGACTTATAAACATTTATAATACTACAAGTAAACATATTTTTCATAAAATACTTTTGAAAATAACTTGTATTTTTATAATTGCAAATTTTTACATCTAATTACTAGAGTGACTTAGTATTGCAGACTCCAATGGCTGGCAATCGCCGGCCGGCGCCAGCAACACCTTCTTCCAGTACATCTTCCACCAAGTTATCAAGACACGTAAAAATCAAAAAGGTACGTTTCTAATCAACTAAAAAGGTGTTAACTATAATAAATCTAAAATATTACTTTAGAAACGGAATTTCTTTTATCTGTACATAATATAACAGAGAACTATGTTGGTCAAAGTTAAGTGTTTACATTTTACTAGGAAGTAGTGTGTTAAAAACGTGGTTGTCTTCAACGGAGAATAGGGTGTGTGTGTGTGAAAACGTGTATATTTGGGGGTAATGGGCATTAAAGTATTGTACATATAAAATAATTGCAATTAATTTAAGGTACTATGTAAATGAATATTTAAAAATTACAGATTGGTTGGCTTCAACCTGAATCGATCATTTAGAATCTTTTTTTCAAGATGAAAGCTCCAATCTGTCCATTTTTTTTAATGAATACGTGGAACATGAAAATTAAAACAAACTCTCCTTCGATGCTTCATTCATTGTGAATGCACTTTATTTCCTGAATTTATTTTTATGGTCAGTACTGTTTGGTATTATTAAAAAAACAGATTATTACAAAATGTCTTTCAACTTTAAAATGGTGACCTTTTAAAGCCTAATGGCATTAAGTTTATTAAATATTTTTATTTTATTTTAATAATTCATTCATTCTTAATGAGTATCAAGATCTGAGTTTTTCTTTGATTTTTTTTTTCTTTAAGAGAATTCAAAAATAAACCGCTTTCGTTATGAGGCCAGGTAATATACTAACCAATGCTGAATTTAAAAACTGATGACTGCTATTTTTCTGTAGTATTTCCAGATACTGGTGTATTTTTACTTTTAATCGCAGGATCCGTCAATCTGAAAATATGCAGCGTCATCAATTTTCTTCTCACGTCTCTTAGCATTAAGTGGTTCACTTCCCTCAATGGGTAAATTTCTTTTAAAACTAGCATTAAAAGGCTGTATAATTTCCTTTTTTTTTCTTTTTTTCTCTCCCCTCGAAACTATGCATTAAATTGTAAATATACATCCTTTTAAACAACTGACAACATTTGTGGGAAAATACGCCAAGTCAGCAATCACGTGACTAAGCAAAACATTCGATAAACAAAAATCCAGCTGTTGGCGATTTTTTTGTCTTTTCTTTTTGAAATTTCCGCTCTTGGCATATCATTATTTATTTTTTACAACCTTGAAAAAAGATTTATGTTCAGAAAATATTTTAACTTGTCCAAAGAAATGAAAACGTTTATAAGACTAAAAGGCGGGGTCAATATTTCGGTATATGTTGGTGAAATGGTAAGCTAACCTCATTTTGGTGATTCACAAAATATCGTGTGAAAAAGTATCTGACACACTAGATGAAAATTAGACACTTTTTTTAAATATAAGTTTTCATTTTTTTCTTGAAATTTACACACCTACTATTTTACACATTTACAATCTTTTCTATATAGCTGTATAAAATTTATATGTGGATCTAACTATTCAAGAAGAATGGTGATTTTTAAAAATTTCATCTACTTGCTGAAAAACTTTTCCATACATAATATTTAAAAAAATGCTAGCACTCCGTGGTCTTTATTTTACCGACATGTTTCTAAACATCACTAAAAAACAAAACAAAACATCTGTATGAACGTTTCAAAGTTTATTCCTGTGTTCAACTTAACCACTAGAGTACGAATCATATAGCTGGGTTGGCCTTTGTATATCTCGAATATATGGATGAGTCTGGTTAAGCTTATCTATTGTGTGAGGTTTGTATATGCACTCACTCCATCTCTATTTAAAAAGCTATGTATTCTTGATCTTGCAAGATGAGTAAGGTTTGAAGAAAACTTAAATCTCCTTCTGATAGATTTGTTGGCTCATTTTGTGTTTATTGAAATCATGGGATCAAGATTCAAATTTTACGTTTAAAATCTAGTGAGTGTTGGGGCAGTACATGGACTGACTATTTTCATGTTGTTTACACATGACTAAACAATTACCATTGGGAAACATGGCAAGCGTAAAGAATAGTCTGCAACAAGATCTATGGATGTCACATGTCAAGATAAACCAGTTTCACTCTTGGTTTTTCTGAACTCCAACAGAACACTCTAATTTCAGGTTTGATCCATAGCCTCATGCAAGCTCAACCATCTACCTAAAAGAGCTAAACTCTTCTGACCAAGTGACTGTCTTCCATGGTCCAATGGTGATGTTCTCTGGCCCAGATTTTTTGGTGTTAATGGTACCCTTGTTGGCTATTTGGTTACAAAACCCTATAAAATGAAGTGTACACTGTACAGTGCATTGATTGGTGAGTTGATGAATACCAGTATTGAATTGGGATGTTCCTTTTTATTGGACAGTTATGATTCTTCCATCATTTGTAAGCACCCAATATTTGCACATCACTGAGGTCTGTCTAGAACCCTCATAGTCCTTTGTCCAAGAAAAACCTAGAGCAATTGCAATCTCAGAGATAGTACCCTATCCTTGTCCACATCTATTGTCTAGTGCAGCCATGCTACCTCATACAAAGGTCTAGTTGAATTTTTTTTACAATTGTGAGACGGTACCGCTGCCTAATTTTTAGGGTCCTTTCTATCCTAATTAATGCCTGAGTATTATTTTTTTTTAACCGGCTATCAAATTCAAAGAGTTGAAACCGGACCACATTCATTCACTTAAGCTAACAGCAGGTACTATAAGCAACCTAAGCCTGTGTGCCATATCTAAGCAAAGCTTTATGAATAACAATAGGGCTTATTCATTTTCCATGAGTCTTGAGAGAGATAGAGAGGATTGTTGTACATATATTTCCATAACAGCAAAAATGACACATCATGAGATTTTTGCTATTAAAAGAGCATTAAAATTTTTTAGCTTTGGTTGACATGCTTTTAAAATCAATTAATCTGTGGTTATTTTAAGTTTAGAGAATCACATAATATCTACTTGACCCAAAGATGGGACATTAACCAGTACTTTAACTCTGGTTCAGAGTGGTCCTGGGAGTCATGATAATGAAGAGATACTCCACATTCCCCAGAACTGGAGCTTCACCATCAAATGTAGTATAGTGTCCTACCGAAGACAACCTCTATTAGTGGGGAGAATCTTATCTCTTTGTAGGGGATACAGTCAGCATATATTCTTGCTTAAAGAATAAAGCAATTTCTAATCCAATTTGCAAGTGTTAAGTATGTGTTTACACTCACCCTAATCATTATAATTTCTAAGAGAAATATCTATTAAATATTAATTACAGAATTTTCTACTTATTAGCAATTAATTAGAATCCTATAAATAAAATATGATTTAATGGCCATCAGAGGCAGCATTTAAGCAAAAGACAACAGTATTTTAAACATCATTTTAACTGCATGTAGCTTTTAACATAACTGAAATTATATTTCTATATTTTAGATGGGTGTTTATAAATAAAAAAAAAATGGAAATGTAAGTTGTGTAATAGTTGATAAATAGAATTGAATAGGCAAGTGAAATTCTGGACAAAGTTGCTTGCATTTCACTTTTCACCAATGTTTCTCCCCTCCCTTCAGTTATGAGTAAATAAAGCAGTCTGAGCTCTCTCGCCATGGTAGGGAAAGAAAAAAACCCCAAAAAACTACCCCCCCCCGTTACCAATATATCGCAAGGTAAGGTTCATTAGTTTCCATGTCTTACAGATTATGGGGAAGAACTGAGTTTTACAATGAATTGAGAAAAAAGGCAGATAAAATGTAGTAAAGTAAAGATGGCGACCATCATTGAGGGCAATCTGAAGACTCCCTTTTCAATAGCTACTACACTGAGGTGTAGGGGAGGGCGCTACTCCTTTCCACTTTACCCTTGATATGTACCTTATATTGCCGAGTGTTAAGCAAAGAGGTATCAAGTACCATTTTTTAATGTCTTTGGTATGACCCAACCTGGGATTGAACTTCGATCTCCTGGCTTGGACAAAGTTATTTGACTAGTATCATTCTTCATCTTCCTAATTCTAATTGCACTTCATTACAGCATTCAGGTCATCACTACTATGACACCAAGGAACAATTAAGAATAAGCTCCCAGTGAGACTAAGTTACATCTCTCACTGTCATAGAAGTGGTAATTTACTAAGCTTTTTGCTTAGATGTGGCACAAGGCCATATGAAAGGGGCACCCAATGAGACTAACTCACTCGTGTAGGTTTGCTAGTCAAGCTTGCTAACCATTACACCACCACAGGCGCCTGACTGTCATAGAAGTGATTATCTGAGTTTTGATAAAAAATAACAAAAATCAGGAAGATAAAGGATAGTACCTGTTGAGATTAATAATAGTGATTGATCTAAAATAAATAAGCAATTTTTTTGAATAATGAAAACTGGAAATTACAATAATGAGCAACTTTATTTACACAAAACTTACACATTCTCCAGCAAGAGAAATGTGTAAGTTTTGCATTCCTATTTGGTTTACTAGTTAGAGACAGCCCCCCCCCCGATCAATTAGTTTGGAAGTCATTTGTGTATACAATTATTTTTATGATACTTATACTAAATTTGGATCTAGGGTATGACACTAAACATCATCCAATGGTGAGTTCCAATTCTGAAGCTCTGGGAAATGTGTACCTCTTCATTGCCATTGCTTCTAGGGCTACTCTGACTTGGAGTGGTAGTGCCTGTTAGGGTCCCATCTATAGGTAAGAGGTGTTTGAAAATTATTAGTATTGGAGACGGATACCTGTATACAAACAAATTATTACTAAATAGGAAATCATTACTTGAAACTATATAATTGCGTATAAATTATTAGTATTGGATAGGAATACTTAATACCAAATAATTTTGAGCAAACAAATTGCTATTAAACGGAAACAATTACTTGAAACAACTAAAAGAACAAAAAAAAAAAAAAAAAACCCTTGACTTTGGCATTAAATAACCCCTAATTGAACTTAATTTGTATACTTTTATTATTGTAATAAAGTTTGTGCTTGTATCATTTCTATTTTGAACATTCCATTATTTAAATGGCCGAATTTTTTACAAATGATTTTTTAGCTATCGACTGTTTTGCCAATATCAGACAAATCATCGGGGTATCAAATAATTACAAATGAAAAATTCATTTTTCTCACATCCAAGACAGTAGTTATATTTTTCTTTTACGCTTTGTTGATTATTTATAGAATTTATTACCTGTAAACAAGGGGAAGTACTCTATTTAATATCTAATCTTGGGGAAATTATAAAGAACCAAAGTGTGAACAAAGACTGAACTGAATTAAGTTTTCAAATTGTTCTATTCTCTTAGAGTATTTTAATGATATTGTTCTGATAAATCTTGCTATAATGTGCCATTTTTGCTGTGTTGAATACAAAAATTAGATTAGTATAATAAATGAGGTGTTGAAAAATTCTTGGATCAAACAAGGGAATATCAAGTACATGTTACGACTAAGTCATTTCCTTTAGTCAGGCCGATAACTTTTCAGCACCTCCTGACAGTTATACGTCATACATTTAGATGCATCATGCCACTTTGTTGTCATATATAAAACCACTCGCACATTCAATTTAAAAATGCTCCATAAAGAAACAAACAAATACATTTAAGCATTTAGAAACAAAACTTTATTAAAATCAAAACAAATGGAATTAAAAAAAAAAGAAAAAAAAAAGTATCTCAACAAACTTTATGCAAATTTTCATTTGTTTAAGTCTGGGGTTCATATTATACCTCCCTTTCGAACATTCCTGTTTTTCTCTTTCTTCCACTGTGGAACAATTGTTGGTAAGAGACCTGTCATTTATCAGTAGAATTTCCTCCTTACCCCTTCCGGAGCCCTTCAAATATAATAACTATTTACAAGGAGGGAGAGAGTGAGTGAGCCAATTCACGCCATAATACTGTTATTTGTAAACTGGACATCCTGTTGAGTGTTCAGATTTGCACATGAGGTAAATGCTATTTATGAGTTAACATTTGCTCTCGTTTCATGCTATGTTAAAAGGGATTTGCTTTTAATACCACTAAATCATAAAATATTACAAATTAAATCAAATAGGAAAATTGCTATTTCATAAATTTTATGAGTTTAAAAATAAATTTGTTTTTTGCTTTTGTGAATATTTAAAAACCATTATCACACCTTACCAAGTTTTTTTTTTCAGTCATGGAATATTTTTAAACATAAACAGATTCATTACATTTTACTTGTTGGTACTGGCTCCAATCAGTTTGAAGAAAATATTTTAATTTTTTTAAAAAATTACATTATATACCGATCTTGTCTAAATTTAAACCCATATTGAGAATATATTAAAGAATAATGAAAACTCAAAATGTTTTTATACATATGAAACATTAGTATTTGGTTTGCATTGACAGATTCACAATGTCATAATTTAAAGAAGAAAAATATTTTCATCTCAAAGTTTTAAGTGTTCTAGTTATAGTAAAGTTTTTTTCCTGAAGGTTTCATTATTAAAAAAATTGCTTCACACACACACAATTTGAGAAAAAAAAATCTTAGATTACTCATTCATTTTTTTCATTTAAAATGTCTTATTGTACAACTACTAAATAATAAGACTGAGTATTAAAATTAGCTACTAAATAAACTTACCCTTACTGCGCAGAATTTAGTGCAGTCGATAAGTGAAAATATAGTTCTATCTTATGATAAAAACTAAAACATGAACAGTTAACGATCTATATTTGTATTCTAATTAAAATGTTAACAGTAACATTGACAAACAAAAAGAGTGAAGTTCAATAATGAACTATTTTATTTTTACCAATTAACAACAACAATAATAAAGCAAAAAACAAAACAAGGAAAAAAAAACCCAAACAATCATTTATGCGAGTGTTTATAGCCTAATTAAAAAAACAAAAAACAAAAAAAACAAACTATGAACACAACAGAAATAGAATAAGAGACAGAAATAGAATGAGTGAGAGAGAGAGAGAGAACGAACGAATAAGTATAAAAGAAAAGAACCTAAAAAAGACGAACGAACTAGACTGGAATAACAACAACGTGATGCCTGCCAACAGTACAGGAGGGGTCAATGGGTAAATTATCGATCAGCCAAGAAGACGATTTTTATTTTAGAAATGCAACGACTGCACTTACCGTGCACACTGTTTTCTTGATTTTTTCCCGGATTTATTTCTTATAGCATCATCGTCATATGATTCGCTAGCCAACCAAACATACGAGATTTTAATGAATGAAAAATTCGCCCCCCCCTCCAAACAAACAACAAAAAAAAAAAACACCTGTCATTTCTCAATAACGAAAGTAATTGCGTCTTTATACTTGTTTTTTGCAAATTAGGCAAGGCAGTACTTTTTTTTCTATCTTAAAAACAACAAAACAAAAACTTCCCTTTTAAATTAATCTAGTATTCTATGAAACCTTCTTTAGCCATCAAATATCGAACGGTGAACTAATCAATCTGTAGCGAGTGTTGTTTGTGCGTTGTATGCCAACGAGAGATAGAAATACTATATAATATACAAGTGCTGAGTCATCAAGCAATGGCCGTGTCAGTCAGTGCATGCTGAATCATCATTTTGAAGCCAACTCCCCAAAATAATAGCAGTACTACTGCTTCACAGCTTATCAAGTCTATCTAAGTAGCTCACACCTTTCATCCCATCTACCACCCGTTACATGTATAATATAATCTTATGTAATTCAGTGTAGTTTACAGGTATCTGGGAGGGGGTGCTTAGTAAATATGAAAAAGATATACGAGTTATCTTGAGTTAAGGTGCCAACGACTGATGTTATATTTAGTGAAATAAACATACTGTAGCTCTAATTTGATCTGTACATGTTATACACCAACCAAAACCAGTAGGTCTCGTTATTATTTTAGAATAAGACATTATTAGAAACTCTATTACAAACATTTTTATACGTAGAAGCTTTAAACGAAATCTGTACACTTGAAACTAAGTCTTTTGTTGAGTTGAATTTTCAAACATATTTGAAATAATTATTCAAATATTATTAAGCTCAGCTTTAGGCACAATTCTATAAATATAGGGTACCGAGTGACGTTTGAACTCAGTAGTAATTGATTTACAAATAGATTTTACTTCAATTTTATCACAAGTTGAAATTACGTTATTTGAGGGTTCAAACAAGGATAATTTTTGTTTAATTAAACTACGAATCCATTTACAACTGGGATATACTGTCAAACAAAATGATAGAGAGACGGGAACAGTTCAAAAAACAATTTAAAAAAACGTTATCGAAAAGTGATAATTGAAATCGATTGACAAGAAAAGTAAATCTGATTGTTGTCGATTTTATTGTAGGTGTTGGTTTAAGGACTTAAAAGTTTGATTAATTGTGCAATATCCTTATTATACTCAGATTTTGTGTCATTTCCAGTCGTGCACTTTGCTAGTATTAGTCCATGATAGTAGAAATAGTTACTTATCTGTTACTGTTCTTGTCAGTTTTCTTTTCTAAGCTTCCATAAGGAAAAAAATACAAACCAGGAGAAAGAACACTTATCACCCTTTGAAGCCAATCTATTTGTAAAAAGTCCATAGGTTATCTTCATGTAACCGAAACCTTTTTTTTTTTTTTTTTTGGTAGTGTGTGTACACTATAGACAGCACTCGTCACGTAGTCAGCTTCATCTTATTATTACTGTACTTTGAAAATTAAATGTTTATATTACCATTGATTTCTTTATCTCTTCATTTTGTCAGCCTGCTGACACTCTTAATGTGACTCGGTCACTGATCTTATACATTTTTCCCTCACAAAAATAAGGATCTCTAACTCAATACGTACATAATGTATTGGTAGTAACTGCCACTCCTTTCATTGTCACACCTCCTGCCACCGCCACCTAGTCTCCTGGCTTTGTCACACCTCCTCAATTTCTTTTACCGCTACCGTCATTCTTACTGTCACACCTGCTACTGTCACTGCAACTTTAATTCTACTTTATCTACCCCCTCTTTCTACGCCGCCTACTCTTACTGCTACTTTTACTAGTTCCTTCCTCGTCTCCTCTCACTTCCAACTCCTCCCATTGCTTGCAATACTACTACTATTACCACCACTGAAATGTAATCAGAGTATCTGTTGTAATAATCTTAGTATTAGTAGTGGTAGTAGTAGTTGTTCTCATGCTGTTACTACTACTATTACGACTACTATTGTGTGATAGAAGCTTGACAAACCAAAAACGAAGTCGTTACGAACGGGCGGACGTGAAGAAGACGTAAAACGAACATTTATACACAACAACACTTCGTCAAAATAAGTTTTCAGCTTTTTTTTTTGGTAACCATAGACTGAATATTTTTGTCTAGACGACTTTAAAAAAATCCCTTCTTGACTTGTTTCGTGAAACTCGTCACTTAGTTATCTGTTGGTATTTTCGCACAGATATCTATATACATATAAAACCATAGTGACTACTACTGCTACTATTGTACCCTACTAATAGAGTAGATGTAGTAGTAGTAGTAGTAATGCTGACAATAACTTAGTAGACACTACTTTTTTCCTTGTGTACATCATTCATTAGCTTGTGCATATTCTCAAGAATAAGATTAATGTTCGTAACGTCAGCTACAATAACCATTTAAGTGTGATCTTCACACTTTTAGTAGTGAACTTAAATTATTTCATCGTTTTGTTTTTAGTATATTTTGATATTTTAATGTTTTCTTCTCTTAGTTTCTTCCAATTATTCGACTTAACGTCACAAAACAACGGACAAACTTGTCAAATCGGGATCATATATCGATATACAAGTTGTCTCTAAGACTCGTAGGTAAATTTTTTAGATATGAGGATCTGATAAAAAATAGTCTTGAATTTTTTAATTTAATATAAAGAATAGATCCTTTCTTTCTCATTTTTTTTTTTCAATTCTTAAACATTTCCGCCTTTTAAATTTTTGTTTGAAAGAAAAGTTAAAAAGAAAAAACGGCAGGTCCTTCACTTGCCAAGATATTATTTTCTTCCTCGACACTGATTACTTTTTTTTTCCCCTTTTAAACTACAACAAACAACACTTATCCCTTCCCATCGTCTATCTGTCTACAGCTACATCTGAAATAACGACATCATCACCGGACCAACTTTAAGAAGTTTGTTAATAACTTCAACAACTAAACGATCAATTATTATCACCAAATTATTACTCGTACCAATTTTAATAACACAAACTTTTTTTTTTTTTTTTTTTTTTTTTTTTTTTTTGTACATCGTGATTTTCGTTGATCTTTGCTGTGACCACCTCGTGCTTAACCCTCGAAGTGGACTGGTTTGTTCCCCTTTTTCGTCTTTAGAGATCATCCCGGGGACACTTTTATCTTAAGGAACAGACCCCAATCCAGGACGGCGGTCTCCGTGTCTTTACATGCTGGCCCCCACCAGCAAAGATTATAGTTTACTATTTACGACATGAGTAAGAAGGTGAGTTCATATTATTCTATAGATTATTTAATTAATAATGTGTATCTTTTATTGTGTATTTATTTTGTGGGTAAGTTTAAATACTTATTCAGATTTCGTCACAGTGATGAAGTAATGAATATGTTGAATATAGGTTTACAGTATCTGCACTTTTCTATAACTATTTTTGTAGGTTTTAATGTTTTTATTTTATTTTTTATATAGTGATTAAAATTAGGTTATAATCTAAGATCGTGTTCAGAAGTAAATAGATTTATTGGTTTGCTTTTTTGTGTCTTAGGGGGACTAGGAATGAGAAGTGGAAACTTTTTTTCTTTTAAATCTAGTGTTATCACAAACTTGAAAAGAAAAAAAAATTAAAATTAAAGTTGTTTTTTTTTGTTTACTCGTTTATGTATAAAAAAAGTTAAGTTCTTTGTTATATAATTGTACTTTAAAAATAATGTATTATTTATTCGTTTGTTCAAAACTTGTTCAAACGTAACAAATAGTAAACAACAACATACATTGTTCAAGTACAATATATCATATTCCCTGTTTTTGTTTTATATATAATATATATAAATATATATTGCTGTTTTTTTTTTTGTTTTTTTTTTTTCGATTTAAATAATTTACCTTCTGACTGGATTGCATAATTTTGTGATTGTTGTAAAAAGGATGATTGTTTTGTTTTTTTTTTGTTCTATAACTACATGTGCTACATTTTGATAAAGTTCATACATTGGAATTGGGGTGATAACTTTAAACCGCGCCTTTGTTTCTTCTCTAACGTCCCAAGAATTACACCACACACAGTTTCAGTATGTGTGTATGTTTATATATATATATATATATATATATATATATGCTTTTTCAAAATTCTTGTTAGTCACCTTTGTTTTCGTTTTCAAACAAACAAAAAAAAAAATCCAGCATACACACACACAAAAGCTCACGCTGACTGCTGATAATGGCCGAATTTAAGAACAAAAAAGTTATTTCGAAAAAGCACGTGCTCATTTCTTGAATGTTAGTATGTAAAAATATACTTTGTGTCTCCCCGTTGTCTTATCTCTATCGAATGTTACATTCCTTTTTGTTGTTGTTGTTTCTGCATGTGCTAACTCGTTGGCTATCTTGCCGTGTGGAGGAGAAATGTGCTAACTTTGAAATAGGATTTTAAAAACATTTCAGTTCATTTAAAGAGGGAGGAAAGGATTTTTTTTTTAAATTGTAGATTCGTTGTATAACTTAGATACCCGCTTTTTTTTTATTTGTCAAAAAGCATCGTTTTGCCTTTTAATTTAGGAAAATGTAATTTTAGATCTTAACTGCAAATCTGTATATAAAATAACTCATTTATTCTAAGTAATTTTTTTTTCTTTAACTAGTTTATTCTTTTTTTTTTTTTTTCTTCAGGTTCTGTTGGCAATTGTTGATTAATTTTTTAATGATTTT
Organism: Sepioteuthis lessoniana; assembly: GCA_963585895.1. Taxonomy (NCBI): domain Eukaryota; kingdom Metazoa; phylum Mollusca; class Cephalopoda; order Myopsida; family Loliginidae; genus Sepioteuthis; species Sepioteuthis lessoniana. The sequence goes on along the minus strand of CAUZXS010004333.1, from coordinate 52,181 downwards.
TTTCTGGGGATGATATATAACGACTTAAGTCTAACTTTTGCCGTGTTAGAAAATATATAGAACAATGAAACAAGGATAGTTTGAAGAGCCAACAAAGAACTACTTACAAAGTTTCATTTAGGATCTTTTATAAGCAAATACGAAGTAAAAGACAAAACAAAACAAAAATACATAAATTTGGTGCCATTGGCACACATTACTTTAAATGTCCTTTATTTTTCTTATGAAACTCACTTGATTCACTTTTAATTTCTTAATCTTTGTTATTCTGGAATGAAAGAAAGTCTTCCGTACTACTTACACCACTACCCCTGGTAGTGGTACTTATTGCGCTAGTACTATTATTAGTTGATTTCATTGCCTTGTAATTATAGTGGTACCACTAACTGTTGTTGCCTTACAGATCATCAAACACATTTTACAACTATATTTATTTGCTGCTTAGTCGCCAATAACAAACACTATTACTTACTAAGTTAAGAAAAGAACTTTGTTAGTTTTTTAAGTATTCAAAATTTGGGCGTAAACGCGAATTTTTTAAATAGTATTTTACAAAAAACGAAAACAAACAAAAACAAGATTATCCTATTTTCTTAGGGTGTGGAAACTGTCTTTTTCTCTGTTGCAGTGACCTTTCCAACTTAACGCACGTTGGTTGCAATGAACTTTAGTTGTTTCTTTATGGTCTTAGCTAAAACAAAGCGATTGTTTTTTTCCTTTCAAACTTATTAAACATTTGCTTAGAAAAATATTTAAGAAAATAGTAATCTTCGGCTTTAAAACTTATTTTTATTCTGTTTTTAAAAATAAACTTTGTTAGATTATTTATGTCAGTGCTTAACCTTTTTTGCGATATTGTTACAAAAATAGAACTGTTAAGGGATTCACAGGAAAAAGTTTCTGTTAAATTTAATGAAAGCAAGTGAATAATAATCCCCTTCATATGAATGTTTAATTTCTTCAGTTAAGCCAAAAAGCAATATACTACTAACCTAATTAATTTATCCTGAATTTTTGCGAACTGTTTGTCATCGACCTGGAATTATATAATCTCTCTCCAGCACTTGTTAAATCTATTTTCTGTTTTGTTAGCTTTTAAATGTTCAAGAACCAGTTGATACCCTGAAAATCACTTACTGGGAGGGCTGTTAAGGTTGTGTACATGCTAAAAAGCTTTATTTAAAAAAAAGTTGTATAAGGCTTTAAAAGTGCATTTAGCTGATTGACAACTTATTTACGGTATAACTGATTCAATCATTTAAAATTTTAAATATTTTTAAAGCCAATAAAAACAAACTCTTGATACTTTTCCATGTAATAAAGTATGGCCATGTTTTTCAATTTGATTTTATCAAAACAAATAACTTTTCACATGGCGGTGACATTGGAGAAAAGTCCAGTAAAAATATATAGTTATTTTTTATTCATTTTTAAAACAGTAAATTTAGGTTCAGGTGTATTGTTACTATGAGATAAGTAATCACTGTCAAATAAAGATTTTGCGTGGATCCGCCAATTTCGTAGATACTCAGTTATAAATTCATATATATATATATATATATATTCGTTTAGGGAATAGTTTTGTTTTGTTTGTCTTTTTTCGAAAATAAATAATGATATCTTACATAATAAAAAAAACTTTTAATAAGTTTAAAAATAAATCTTTAAAAGTTTTATGTTAACATGGAACATGTTTTAATTCTTTTCATATAGTTTTTGTCTGGTACAGATTATGCAATTCTCGTCTTCGCTCTAAAAAAAAAAAAAAAACAACTTTCATCTAAACCAAATACCGTGATTATCTTTTCTTTAACAACCCCCCGAATATGTGCTTTAGTTTATTTAATTTTATTTTCGCAATCTTGTAAAGTTTCCACACCGTAAAAATAGATATTATTTGCAATTATGTAGCATGTTGGAAAAAAAGTAACTTTTTTTCCCTTTAATTTTGTGACTCACTCATTGTTTTGCAGTAATAGCATTCCTCCTACGCGGGTCTCTCTCCATCTCGGATTACGTTTAGAACAATTTCGCATACTTTAAGTTCTAGAAAACTTGCTACAAATTTGTTCATACTATGCACAACATTCCATTTGTAGTGCCTATGGTAACGAAATCCACACCTTTATTCGTGTGTGTGAGTGTAACTCGCCTGATAAACAAAGACTACGGTTAGTAAATGTCTTAAGAAAATATTAAAAAAATATCTTAAGTATTTAGATTATTTCAATTATTTTGTAGTATTGGATTAAAAACGTATTAGTATTTTCATTTAGACTTTCTCTAGGGTTTTTCATGGTGGGTCTATAGAATTTATTATTAGGTAAAAAAGAAGAAAAAAAAATTAAATTCCTAACTTACGCAACTTATTTCAGATTGCTCAGAATAAAGAGAAAACATTAAAATAGAAACCAAGAATGTGTATATTTAAATTTGAATTGATTGAATAAAAAAAAAATCACAGAAAATCCGCTTTTTAATTGATATTTTAAGAACAGTGATATAACTTCTAGAAAAAAAAAAATGGTAATTTTTGCCATCCTTTGACAATAGCTTTCTAAATAAAAGAAAAAAAATGTGGTAAATATCATTGTTGCGTTTGAAAGATAAAATAAATAAAACCATTTAATGACGCATATTTTCATGATTGAACAAAAACGTAAACATTGATCATATATGTTTGGGATCAATTTTACCATTATCTATATTCAAGAAGAGTATGAAAAATTCCTTTTTTATTTTTATTAAGTGGGTTAATTAAATAATCTATAATCTCAACAATTCCAAGATTACTTTTACAAGTTTTATACAAGACATACAATATGAAGTAATATGAATTAGTTCAAGGTATGCATCTGTTTTTACAATATTCTCTTTAACATTGTACACTTTACTAAAAAATTTTTAGTATGTCTTTGCATAAAGAGCTCTAAGTACCTAGTTATCGCTAATGATAACTAGCTTGTTTTACTAATGTTACACTTCTACTTTTAAACTGTTTTTGAGCATTTCCCTGACTCACCAAAACCCAATTTGTGGTCAACTACCAATTACTGTGAATCTTACCTGTTTTTTATTTTATTTTTTCTATAACTCCCTCTACCCATCCCATAACAGGTATGGCCACAAGGACAAATAATTCTTATGGCTTGAATCATCTGTTACATGTAAAGAGAAAATTGATAATTCCTTATCACTACTAAGTTGTCTATTAAACAACTACCCTAATTATATTGTTGACACCCCCAGTGATTTACTCCTTGAGTGCCTGTCACCTTCCCCAGGTATTTGTACACCACTTAGTATAAGTTATATTGGTTCACTGCATGCACCCACTGAAAGGTAAGCAGGTGCTATATATGGTCATTTAGAAATGGCTGTATTGAATTGGACATATTATGCCTAGAGATCAACCCCTTCACACACACTCCATGTCCGTTGGGTTGAGATTAGAATGTATCTGTTCATTTCCATGAGCTGTGTTCTTGTTTCTGGGTAGGATGCAGCAAAGGACATGGGGAATCTTGTCCTTTAGGTTTTGATCCTTAAGCAGCAGTGCCTCATTGCATCAAAAGAGTGGGTTGAAGGAGTCTGACACTGTCCAGGCAATTTTTGTCCTTACCCTTGCTGTTGTATACTACTCCCATAGAGGAGTGTTTTGCTTGATATAATATTTAGTGAGTTTGATTCTTACTGGGTGTCCTATACTTCTAACTTTGTGCCTAACTAAACTAAGTTTTGTAAATGACACCCCATCGAGAGGTTGTTAAATATTGACATTGCCTTGAAACCTGCAAAAGTAGATTTTTGTTCTGTGCCAAATTCCAAGATTTGTGAAGCTTAGGCACAAAGAATGGTTTTGATTATGGAACTAGTGGTTTTTGAATAGTGTCAATTATATATATTTTTTAAATAACATGAATGAGTTCTTCAGATTTTTTCTAAAGCTTTTCTAAAATTAAGACTGTCCTAAGATATTAAAACAAATTAACTGCAAAGAATGAACTGATATGAGATATCCTTTAAGTGTTAACTGTAGAATGAGAATTATCTCGCCACCACCATGAATTGAATAGTGTTTGATTTGAAATTCCTAGAAGTTTTATTAATGACTAGCACCTGAAGAAGGCTGGAAGATATAATGGTTAAAACGCTAACTATATCAACCATGCTGAGGACAAGTACATCAGTGTATTAGAATAAATCATGTAGGATAAAAAGTGTGTTTAATAGAAGATATATTAATAGATCTGATTATAGTAAGCATTTAGAATGATGGACTTAATTACTATCTTAATATCTTTTTTTGAATTGTTTCAAATCTTAGCCAGTTGATATTAAACAAGAGATATTGCAATTCTTAATGCAAGAGAAAACTGATGTATTAATATTTTTAAAAAATCTTCATCATCACAAATTCTGTCTCTCATCTTGATTGGTAAATTTATCTGTCTATATGGTTTTGCTGATAGTAAAATGTTTTGACATTGCATTATGAAATACAGACATATTATGTAGGTATTAAAAAGAAACTTGTGCAGTTTATCAGTTAAGATTCTGTGTTCTGTATTTTGAATTCTTTATAATCTGTCACTAGATTATTTCTTGAGTTGCTCAGATTAGGTTACATATGCCATAAGTTCACCATTTGCGGCTCACTCAATCTGTACTAAACTTACTGTTTGTTTCATTTGAAATGAGAACATCATTACAAGTTCTCAAGAATTTATATTTGCATTAGATAATTACAAATAGATGAATTGAGTTTGAAGGTATGAAAGTTCTGTACCTTTGCAACTAGACTTGAACTGAGGCTATCTTGCAGTATTTGTTCACTTCTTCATGAATCAAATATTAGACAAAGTCAGTTTTAAAGTGGGGATCCACACTTCTGTGCATGTGGCTAGTAACAAAAAATGCCTCCTTGCTAAATTCCATTCCTGTTGTGTGTGTGTTGTTTTTTTTTTTTTGTTTTTTTTTTGTTTTTGTATAAGGAGGTTTCTGAAATTGACTCTGCTGTGAAGCAGTTTTGTCTAGGCAGGGGAGTCATATCTCTGAAGTTGAGCAATATGATGACCATTGGGGAGGAGAGTACTAGCATAAAAGCAGGATTCCTTAGCCAAGTCTGGTTAAAAGAATGACTTAATCAGATGATTTACTCAGTTTTTATAAAATGGTGCTCATATGAGAAGTTATTAAAGCTATCACTTTTGCTAGTACAAATTATTCATGTTAATGCCCTTAAGAAAGGCATGAATCCATCTTTTCTGTCCTCTAGGTAAAATAGTTGAGCAGATTGGGTCCTTAGCTTTTGTATGGCAACTGGTCCCAAAGAAAAACTCTGAATTCAACTTATCTGTACTGCGCTTAAAAATTGACCTTGTATTATATCCTGCCCATGACAGAAGTTGGGTGAATATATAAAAATTCTCAAAAGAAAACTTTTGAATTATTATAGAATGTACTCAAACTCATGTCAATCTGAGTACATTGGTTTACGATAATTTCTAATTTCAGAACTTTAGACAAAATTGTGATTTTTGATATTCTATTAGATAGCAAATGGTTTTTCAATATTGAAAAATGTTATTGTAACCAAAATCTAAATTGCATATTTGATATGCATTCATTCATTCTAGGAAAAGGCAGCTGAAAGTTATATTGTATTTAATCTTAGTTTGTATTTTTCATTTTAAGTAATTCAGTATATGATGATAATTTTTCATAGTTAACAAATAGATCATTCTATTTGGATAAAACTAAAAAGCCTGAATATTTGTAGAATTCATCAAATTGTTGTAAAGAAATGTACCTTTTTGTTTTACTGGTTTAAGGGCTAAAAAACAAAATGCTTTTGTGAACATGAAAGTTATTTGCTGATTTATAATTTCCATGTGTTGAAGGGCTAAAACATTAATCTTGTTAAGGTAAGGTTGTATTTTGTCCTTTTAAAAAGAAAACAAACCTTATTATTGATATAATTGAACTTTGCATACTTGATAGTGTTAAAACAATATTTTGGCTAATTCATTCTTCAGCCCTTGGTATGTATATAATCCAACATAAACAGAAACCACCTCTTCACTGGGAGTGGGGATTTCTCTCTGATTTATTTACCTGATGAAAACAGAAGAATGTATCTGTTGGAATATGTTAACATCAAGAATATGAATAAAAGTTTTCCTTATTTTATTTTATTTTATTTTATTTATTTATTTTTTTAACAATATCTGTTTTGTCAACTAAAAATCATTGGCATTTTATTCATTAAGTATCTGTTAATGGTCTTAGTTTGGGTTCACTCGCAGTTTACATGTAATAGGCTAACACATCTATCGTACCTCATTGTACCAATTTTTTGTTTCCTTAAAATTACTTGCTATGTTGGACACTGTTAATAAATAATGACCTAATGTTGAAAACTCTGCTGTTCAGTTTCTGACATATTTATTATCAGAATTGTATGTGTATTTGTTTTATTAACAACTAGTTATTATTCATCTTTTGTTAGTTAACTTTAAAATTTGATATTTATAAACTTGGTTAAATAAATATAGAATATTGTGAAAAATGAAAAAAATTTTGCCAATTTTCTATTGAGTTGATTTATTATCAGTGTTGGTTAACATCTATCTATATATTACTAAGAATCCTTTATATGTAACCGGCACGTCATCGGTAGATTTTTATTTGAGTAATATACTTAAAATGTTGTGTGAGAAGAGACCAATTTACAGTCCATTTTGCAATTGAATGATAACTTTGTGAGGTCTGTGTTTATTTATTTTATTTTTTTTTTTAATTCACTAAATTCTCAGGATAATAGAGATAACTATGAAATAATTATTAGAATCCTTCAATTCTTTCTATATCGAAGTGCCTATATCATGTACTATAATTGAAATAGGAACTCAAAAGGTTATCTAGTGGTTATCTAGATTCAAGATGTTTCCCTTTAAAAAGTTAAGTTTTTGAATCTTTTTTGAGTCAATTTATCAAAAGACAGTATTAAAGAAAATCCCTTTTTTTTTAAAGGGTGTACATGTTAGTCGTGAAAAATTGGTGAATGTATTCACACATGCCTAAATATATTGATTGCTATTTTGATCAAATGTTGCGAACAAGTGGAAAATGTTTTTGAGATTATCTGAAAATGCTTATCAGATCTCTTTAAGTGGCTACAAGTGAAAATGTTCTGTTGCCTTTTTAGGCTGATTTTAAATACCATGTCAACCTGTCTAAGTCCCTTTATAGAGGAATCTTATTTGCACGAAGAATAAGTCTAAAATGGAACTGGCTGAATATATAAAGTGTTGGAAAATTGCAGCACATTGAATGTGCTTCAATTTACTAAAGATTAAACGAAGATAATATAGTTGGATTACAGTAAATGACCACTTATACAGATCAGTGTGTTTACAGGTTCTAAAATAAGGGGTGTATCATCAATAGTCAAACTCCATACTGTACCCAGGTCAAAATTGGCATCATCATTCAGGGTGTTAATATTTCATTTTCTGTCAGTATATTTATCATTTAAGAGATTAATTTGAACCCTTGTTATGTTGACCTTAAAAAATATTAATTTCTTGAAATTTAATAAAATGATAAAAGAAATTTAAGTTTTCTTCCATTTTTGCATGCATACATGCATGCATGTTTAAATATTGCACCGAGGTACAAGTAGGAAAAGTGCTATATTCTTGTATTTTTATTGAGGTTGTCAATAAAAAAAAAAGTAATCATAATTATTTATCATATTTAACTTTCTGAAAATTCCTTTCTATTCTAATACAGAAACAATTAGGAAAAGAACCAATTTTGTTGATACAACAGGTTAAATATGTCAGATGGAGAATAAAAAAATGTTTTAAAAATCAAAGTGATAAAGATTACTCAGGTTTTTGTTATGCGTTAACTGTTTTTATATTTAAAACTGAAATGTTCCCCATCAAATTAAGATTATAAAAAGAATATTTTGTATTCTAAAATGTAGAAATTATTCCTTTTGAACATTTTTATTTCAAAATTGCATTCAGAAACAAGTGAGCCATTTGTGATATTTCTCCTCAAAAAATAAATCTATTGATAACTTTTTTTGTCAGCTAATGTTATTGGATTCTCTACTTATGACCAATCAAGTTAACTAAAAGTAAACTAGAAAGTGGTTGGCATATTAATGAAGGATTAGAAGAATTATTTATTTTGGTTAGTATTTTGGTTTAACTTATAATTTTAGGTGCTTTATTTTTATTGCAACTCACTTAAGGTCATTTTTTTCCCCTGGTAGCAAGAAACATTCTGTATCAGAACTTAATGAAGAATTAAGTCCCAGTGTGACCCAAACTCACATCTTCCTTTGCCTCCATACAAGCTACTTTACATGAGTACATTGGTAGCTTATCCTTTATTATTGTCTTTGATCCTCACTGTTCCTTGCTGTCAGAAAAATGATCTGAATGAGTTTTAATAGAAATAAAAGCAACTGAAAAAAAATTAAAATGACAAAAAAATGCTGGTCAGAATTAATAATAATGATTGACAATGTTCTTCTAAATAAAATAACGGAAGAAATGTTGTGGATAACATGAGTGGTATAATGGTTAGCAAACACAGCTACCAGACCGTTATTAGTTAATTCTATTCTCACTGGCCGTGCCATATTTTTGTCCTTGTACCAATCTAGGCTCAGCTTAGTAAATAACAACTTGAAGAATTGTTTGTTATCTTAATTGATGCTTCATATTTTATGGCTTTTAGCCTTTTGCTGCCTTTTAAATATAAGACACCTTTTACTGAACATACACACTTCAAACTTTTATGCAGAAGAGTAATTTTCCTTCCAGTTTTAAAGTATTATAAATTAAAAGATAGAATAAAAAAAAATTAAGATTTTATATTATGCCTATTTGTGCAGTTTCATAAGACATAACTTAAAGTAAGAAGCTCATTAACAATTTAGTAAACATACAAATTGCAGATATTTCCTTTTTGAAACTATAAAATGTAGCAAATATATTGCTGATGTTACTGATATAAATAAAAAGCTATTATAACTATGTTATGCATCAGTTGATATAACTTCTTTTCTCTGTTTATTTTTGGATTTGTTTACATGAATTGCTGTTGATATTAAAAAGGAAAGAAAAAAAGGCGGAACAGATTTTTTTTATATGATAAATTCTACTGAAAATGAAAACCCTATTAATTATTACCTCTGTCTTATAATGGTTGCTAGATTTGCAAATAAATTTCATGCACTAAATATAACAACTATTATGGGACAGTTTTTTTTTTTCTTTTTTTAATATGCCTGCAATTTTATAGCTTTCTATTTTCAATTTTTAAGTCTTTTTTTTCTTTCTTAGTAATGTCTGATGCTGCAAAATACTCCAACTCTCACCAAATGATGAAGTAAAAGTACTCTGACCCCACTACTTCTTTTTATGCTGAGAGTTTTTGCTGTTTTAGTTAACTTTTTACTTTTCTTTTAAAACTAAAATTCTAATGGTTTAGTTTTATTTATTAGCACATCTCTCTCTCTCTTTGTTCCTTCTTTTACTTATAGAAACAATGAAGATAAAGTTATTTGCTATTCACTAAACTTTGGTTAATCTGACACACAAACTTTATATTGCTTACATTACCTGTGGTTAATGTGGTCCCCCATATAATTTGCTGGGCTTATCACTGCTTAACTTTAGTGATCAGCTTGATCTGACTTGCAGTCAAATCAATTTAGTTAATAATATCAATCTACAAATGTACTGTTTGTATTTATTCAAACTAATCAAATTTATCGTGTGTGTTTGAACTAGTTTTCAAGATAAAATATAATTGCCATGAATTTGACATTAGATCTAGGTTTTACCTCAAAGTGTTGCAAGAGGTAAGCTAGTTAGTGATGGTGCTTCAACAATCAAATCACAAAGACATTGGTATAATTCCTATTTGTATTGGATAATCAACTGACTTGTTGCTAAAGTTAATAACAAGAAAAACAACAAATAAAGTAAATAGTGTATTATGCCTGTCGAAAATTTTAAAACAATTTAAAGATCAAATATTTGTGCTCTGGTATCTGATAATAAATGCATATGTTTCTATTAGATTTGATTTTAACCTCTTATCTACTGATCCTGAGTATATTTCCTTTTATGTATTGGTAAAAAATTTTTAGTGAAACTAGTTATTATATTCTTCATAATCTTTTATTTTTAATTTTCTGGCATGCAAAGGATGCAAGAATATGGTTTTAAGTCTGGTTGTGGAGGTGTATTTCATACTCACCCACTCATTCATTAGGTGAGGAATTTATTAAGGTTTGACATGGTCTGATTTGAAGTTTTGAACTTCATAGCTTTCTATCGAATTTGTTTGAAAGTTGATTAGATTAACTTTTTTAGTTTGTGGATTCAGTCTGTAGTTTGCTATGTTATTGCATGTACAGATGTATATAATTGACAATAATAATCTAATTAAAAAAAATTTTTTTATTGCTTTTTAGAAAATGTATTAGAATTCTCATATTTGTGTACGTAACCCTAACCTAGCCAAAACTGGCATATCATAGCAAAAAATACTTTTGAATGTTCAAATGTAAATAAAGCAATTTTATGCTAATTTTGTAACTAAATGATAATTTTTAATCATCCAAATTTTTAATATGATTGACAACTATGAAATGCTAATTTCAAACACCAGTATCATTACAGAACCATTTTATAAGGTTTACGAGTTGTCTAGTTTGTAGTTAAAAAAAAAAGCAAAAAAAAAGCTGAGAGGGCATAAAATAACTTTTTACAAAATTTCATTTTTATATTCTTAATAAATAAAAGTTAAAAAAACAAACTTGTAAACAAGATTACTATTTTTGTAAACTAGTTTAACTTTTTTAAGATTTAAAAAAAAAAAAAAAAAAAAAAAGCAAAAATTTAAGAATCTTCAAGGTGTTTCCAAATTATCAATGAAAATAAATTTAACATTCAGAGAGAAAGAAAGAACACAAGTGTGTGTGTGTGCATAGAGTTGAGCAGAATACTTAGAAAAAGAATTGGTCCAATGGTTTTCCAATTAGGTTTACACAGCTTCTTCTGCTCTATATTGTCTGTCTCCTGTTCCTTGTCAACCGTTTCAACAAATTTCTAAATCTCCTGTCACCTGATTGCTGCAAACATTTTTTTTTTTTCTTTCTTCAGTCTTTCCTGCAAATCTTTGATGTTTGTGAAATATTGATGATAAAAAGTAAAAATAAAAATAAAAAAAAACATTGTACTAAGTGAACTCTATTCTCTTTCTACCTACTGAGCATCTTCATCAGCTCTACCACCATCTGAATTTAGGAAAAAAAAAGCAGCTTGCATATATTAACTTCTCATCAAAATTGAAAATGTTTTTTCTCTCTCAACAACCTCTTCAAATGATACTGACAAAATTGGCCTCCCAGTTTGTGTTTAATAATAAAAAGGATAATATATAAAGGTATATATGGGTATATGTTAATTTATTTGCTACATTTTAAACCATTTTTGCTGATGATACCCTTGTTCTTCATCTCACCTATTTATAACGTTTTATCATATATATATATATATAGCTTTGTTTACCATGGTTAAAATGTAAAGTACATACATTTGTGGTGGTGAAGAGAGATGGAATGATTTTTTTTTTTTTTTTCTTTTATTTATTTTTTCAAATCTTAAGAAAGGGTAGAAAAATTATTTCATGTTTATTTTCTGCTATTATTTTCCTCCCTCTTCTTTTTCTGGGAGTAGCAATTAGATTGAGGAATTAATACTGTCCTTGTTGGTTGTGATTGATTTTTCTGTGTTTGTGCACTGAGTGGCCCTGGCTATGTGTGCAACCAATGAGAAGTTGCTGAGTAAGTCATGTCTGATATGGAGGCTTTACATGAATTGCACTCAAGCAGGGTTAATCGGTGCATATTAATTAGCAATAGTAGCAGCATCAGCATCAGCCAGCAGCAGTAGCAGTGATAGTTGGGATCGTGTATATGGGGGGTGGGTACAGAAAACCTGGGTCAAGTGTAATTTCTATGCAAGATCGATATTTCAGAGGTTGTCAAGTGCGTTCTGACTTCTCCACTCACTCCCATTATAATCGTTTCTTTCTGACTTCATTTGCTTCCCCCCTCACCATCACAAATCTTCTTTAGGTCTCTCTTTCTCTCTTGTTCATATCTTCACATGATGCAGGTCTCTGCTGTTCTTATTTTACCCCCCATTGTTGTTGTTTTCTTTTCTTTACTCTATTATATTTATCATACTTTCTTGCTTGGGCGCTCCTCTTTTTTGTACTATTTACTCTCCACTGTTGTGTGATTTCATCTGCATTGCTACCTACTTTTCCATATTTCTTTTAGTTCTACATTTTTGCTCTCCTTTCTGCTCTCCTTTTTCCTCTGTTTGCTTGCTCTCCTTTTTCCTCTGTTTGCTTGCTCTCCTTTTTCCTCTGTTTGCTTGCTCTCCTTTTTCCTCTGTTTGCTTGCTCTCCTTTTTCCTCTGTTTGCTTGCTCTCCTTTTTCCTCTGTTTGCGTGCTCTCCTTTTTCCTCTACCCTCTTTATTTGCTCTTTTTTTTTCTTCTCCACTCTTTTCCCTTGCTCTCCTTTTTTTGCCTCCCTTTTTACTTGCTTTCCTTTTTCTTTACTTCTGTTTTTGCTTTCTCTCCCCACTCTTTTTGATTGCTTCCTTTTTTTTCCCTCCCCACACTTTGCTTTCCTTTTTCTCTCTCCCATTTTTTTTTTTGCTTGCTCTCCTTTTTTTCCTCCTCCCCCCTCTGCTTGCTTTCCTCTTTTTATTCCCCTCCACCCTTTGCCTACTCTTTTTTTTTTTCTCTCCCCACTCATTGCTTGCTCTCTTTTTACTTCTCACGTCTTGCCTTTCTTTCTCTCTTTCTAATTTTGATTTCTTATCTCTTTGGTCTATTTAACTTTCTGTTCTTTCACTTTCATTAAACTTTTGTCTTCATCAAATAGATTAATAACAATTATCTGGGACTATAACTAATGTAATGAGGTCATATTAATGTGATCTGTTGATATGACAATCTTACTGAATTTTTTTCCTTTGTGATCATCCATTTCTTCCTTTTGTCTATCCACATCTTCATTGTTTTTATATATGCTTAAATTTCCTCCTTTACTCTACTTTCCTTTTTCTTCTTCCTTCTCTTTTCAAATTCTTTGTGTTCAGAGAATTTTTCCGAGTAATGGTAAGAACCAAGACCAAGTGGGGGTGGGAGAAAAAGGTAAAAGAGAGAGAGAGAGAGAGCAGAAAGGAAATGCACCAGTTCACCTTCCAAGAAACTGCTGTCATTGAGGTCTGGGGCTTCTAAGGGTGAATCTAGTTCCATATGAAATTTAATGAAGTGATGGGGAGGGGAATTTAACTTACAACAGGGAATTCCAGTTATAAAAAAATAGTTAAACATTATTTTGTGTACATGTATTTTGTCATATTAAGGTTAATCTCTGATCATTACAGCGAGAACATAAGCAAATTAATACTCTGTCCTATAATCATTCGTACATTTGCATACAAATTTCATATATTAACTGTAACTTCTATTATGGAGCAACTATAGATCTACTGATTTGCTTAGTTGTAAATTTAGAGTGTAATTAAACCACTAAAAAAATGTTTAGTTTTTAACAAGTGCTTAGAATATTTCAGTCTTTAGTAATTTGGAAGAATATATTACTAAAATTATATATTTGTAATATATATAACTATAAGCCAGCAAAAACAGTTCTTCATAGTAATATTTTAGAGTTACACACATAAAATGCTTAATAAAGCAATTTCCATTTCAATTTGCAACTGAATGATAATATTGAGATTTGTATTGGCTCAATGTTTGTTTGTTTTTTTTTTACCATCCAAATTCTCAATATAATGGAGATAACTGTAAAATACAAATTAGAAATCTTGACTCCTCTTTAAACAGAAACATCAGTATCAATAAGGACTACTTTATAACGGGAACCCAATAGGTTCACAGGTTGTCTAATTTTAAACTTTGAAGTGTAGTATAAATATTTATTTTGTTTAACTTAGTACAGAACAAGACCAACTGAGAATGAAATTGTGCTGTGCTAATCTTCCAGCCAGAGTGGACTTGCCTATCTTGAAAATCTGCATTTTAAAATCATAACTTTAAATATAGGTTTGAATATCAGTGCAGTGATGCAACTCTCTTACCCAGCAAGCAGATGTCCTAAATGTTGGTTAGTGCTTCACAAGTGGGGATAATCACTTGAACATTTAACTTTATTACACTTTTTAAATTCATTAACCATTTGGCCAATGCTCATCTTAGAATTATTCTATTATGAAAGTCGAGCAATTCAAAACAGATCAGAGAAATTTGGAATTGATTCGGTTTGTTACCCATTTCATTTTATCCAGTTTAGTGTTTCTTTACTTTCGAGGGACATTTAAATTTGTGCTTAAAGTTGATTTTGGTTAAACATTTTTATCACTCCCCTATCTTTTTTTAGGTAGGGATGAGGTTAAAGAAATTAAATTTTTTAATTAAAATCAAATAGTCTGAATATTCCCCTGAATATTTTGAAATGCACCTTACCCTCTTTTATTATCAGTCTAGTTGTAATCTTCCCTCTACTCACCCAACACCCAATTATTTCATCAAAATCATGAATGAAAACTATTGCTATTATAACCCGAGTGTCGTTTTTGTTGCTGTTATCTAACTACTGCATCTTGAGTTCACTTGGTGCAAATGGATAAAAGTTGGGCATTGCATTCTTTTCATGTGTGCGTGTGTGTGTGTGTGTGTGTATCCACACATGTGCATATTTTATTGTTTTCTTCTTTTGGAGTAAAGTGGGAGAGAGAGAGGTTTTTGTGAATTTTTTCCTTTTCTTTCTCTCTCTCTTTTCTTTTCCCCCAGTTTATCAATAATAGGGAATGGAAGATGAGCAGTTGAAGCCAAGATGTATAATTATAAAGCAGGGCTGCCACAAATATTGCAAAATGTAAGGAGGTGGGCATTCGTTTTCTAGACTGAATGTGCTGAGCGCACCAAGTTCACTGGGTGCTAAGGAATGGAAGGCTTACATGGCATTTGGTGTGTCTCCTCACCTTCAGCATTTCTTCCCTTCTCTTTGCTTTTCCCTCCCTCTATTTCCCCCTCCTGCTTTATCAATGATTTCTGAAGTCTTAATTAATCAGTGACGTTCTATGGCTGAATGCATCTTTGTAGTCACCAAGCTCTAATCACTCATCTAATGCACACTGTATCTGTTCATCAATTTACTTATTTAACTATATAACTGTATCTGTCCATCTATGTCTCTGTCAGTTCATAGATCTGTCTGTTCTTTCTTCTTGTTTGCCTACCTGTCTTTTTATATATTCTCTTTGTTTTTTTCTTTCTCTCTCTTGTTTTTTTTTCTTTCCCTCTCTTGTTTTTTTCTTTCCCTCTCTTGTTTTTTTATACCCTCTCTCTCTCTCGTTTTTCTTTCCCTCTCTCTCTTGTTTTTCTTTCCCCCTCTCTCTCTTGTTTTTCTTTCCCCCTCTCTCTCTTGTTTTTCTTTCCCCCTCTCTCTCTTGTTTTTCTTTCCCCTTCTCTCTCTCGTTTTTCTTTCCCCCTCTCTCTCTCTCTCTCTCTCTCTCTCTCTCGTTTTTCTTTCCCCCCTCTCTCTCTCGTTTTTCTTTCCCCCCTCTCTCTCTCGTTTTTCCCCTCTCTCTCTCGTTTTTCCCCCCTCTCTCTCGTTTTTCCCCTCTCTCTCTCGTTTTTCCCCCCTCTCTCTCTCGTTTTTCCCCTCTCTCTCTCTCGTTTTTCCCCTCTCTCTCTCGTTTTTCCCCTCTCTCTCTCTCGTTTTTCCCCTCTCTCTCTCTCGTTTTTCCCCTCTCTCTCGATTTTTTTTCTTTCCCTTCTCTCTCGATTTTTTTTCTTTCCCTTTCCCTCTCTTGTTTTTTTCTTTCCCTTTCCCTCTCTTGTTTTTTTCTTTCCCTTTCCCTCTCTTGTTTTTTTCTTTCCCTTTCCCTCTCTTGTTTTTTTCTTTCCCTTTCCCTCTCTTGTTTTTTTCTTTCCCTTTCCCTCTCTTGTTTTTTTCTTTCCCTTTCCCTCTCTTGTTTTTTTCTTTCCCTTTCCCTCTCTTGTTTTTTTCTTTCCCTTTCCCTCTCTTGTTTTTTTCTTTTCCTCTCTTGTTTTTTCTTTCTCTCTCTCTAGTTTTTCTTACCCCCTTCTCTCTCGTTTTTCTTTCCTCCTCTCTCACTCTTGTTTTTTCTTTTCCCCTCTCTCTCGTTTTTCTCCCCCCCTCTCTCTTGTTTTTTCTTTTCTCTCTCTCTCTGTTTTGGTTCCCTTTCTCTATCTCTCCTTTCTTACTCTCTCTCTTTGGTCTCCTCCCTCGTCTCTCTCTGTCTTGTTTCATTTCTCCTTTCTTTTTTTATCTGAATCTCTCTAACATTTTCTGTATGTCATTCTTGATGTATATCCATCTAAAAATTTTGTGTTTTGATGATGTAGGTGGTATATACATTTCTAATGATTTGAAAATGTGTATTTATGTTTATATGTATGTCTATATATTGCATGTGGGAGATACATGCTTGTATAATTTTATTCATACTTATCTTGAATGTTTGAAGTCACATTTTTGCTTGCATAAACTTTTTGTATTCAAGTGTGCATCTGTTTGGCAACATTTTGTATGTCTCTCTTCCTATCATTGTATATGCTTCTTGCTCACTATCTCTCTCATCTCACTTGTACATAGATTTACAATTATCTCCTAACTCTTCCCTTATCCAAACACCTTGTTCCATTCAGTGTCTGTCTGCATCTCTCTCTTTATATATCTCTCTGAGTCTCTTTACATGCATCTATCTCACTATCTCTCAATGCCTTCTTTTTTTCTTTATTTGCATGCCTGTCTCTCTCTTTCTCTCTCTCTCTGGTCTGTGTGTAGACCTTGTGTGTGTGTCTCTCTCTCTCTCTCTTCTTTGTCCAGTTGGCTGAGGCTGTAGAATACACTGACTGCATCTCTGCAGAGGGGTAAGACCCCCTCCCCACGAATGTCCTGGATATGACATTAAACAATCTGATGGTGAGGTTCCAGTAATGCTGGAGCTTTAGGAAATGCAGAGTACCCCTTCATTGCTATTGCTCCCAGGTCCACTCTGGCCAAGAGTGCTAGCACCTGATAGTTTAGTTCTATTTGACCTATAGATAGAACCCTGTGTCCTTATGCTAAACTGAATTGTTTGAAGTAGATCTGTTTCGACATGTAAACTGCATACTTATGCTAAACTGAATTGTTTGAAATGGAAATGTTTTTGTATGTTAACTGAATTGTTTGAAATAGAACTGTTTATATGTTTAAGAATGGATCTGGCATTAATAACCTGCAATGGATTATGTGCCATAAAACCAATCCAAACCACTTTGCTGTGTACAAACAAAATACTAATATCTAATATAACTACTAGTGCTAAATAGTAATATTTGGAATCATTCAACTGTGTGCTAACAAATTAACTCTCGCTTGTAAAAATGTTATCTACCAAATATGTGATAACAAATCATATAAAATATATAGGTATAAACAGGATTTGGTATTAAATAACTTACAGTGGTTGATACATCATAAAACCCAAACAACCAATTGACCTCTTTGTCTGTATGTCTCTCTCTCTCTCCTCTTTTTGTTGTGTGTGTCTCTCTCTCCTCTTTGTCTGTGTGTCTCTCTCTTTCTCTCTCTGTATGTCTGTCCTCTTTGTATGTATGTCTGTCTGTCTCTCTCTCTCTGTCCTCTTTGTATGTCTGTCCCCTCTCTCTCTCTCTGTCCTCTTTGTATGTATGTATGTATGTCTGTCTGTCTGTCTGTCTGTCCTCTTTGTATGTCTGTCTGTCTCTTTCTCCTCTTTGTATGTCTCTACTTCTCACTTGAGTATACCTCTTGACTTTTTACTTGTTCAAATCATTAACTCTACCTGAGTGTGTGGTTCTCTCTTTGCCCATATTTATGTCCTCATTGTGCCAATGTCTCCCTTATGTGTGTGTGGCTGTCTTTTCATGTGTCCCTGTCATTTCATTACATTTTTCTTCTTTTTATGTATGTGTGCATCTTTCCGCCTACATGCCAGTGTGTCTGCTTCTCTCTCATCTGTTTTGATTCTTGTGTATGTCTACATTGTGTGTCCCCACTTTCTCTCTTGTGTGTCTGTATGCGCCTCTCTCTCTCTCTCTCTCTCTCTCTCTCTCTCTCTTTTTCTTGTGTGTCTGCCTTTCCCTCTCTCTCTCTCACATGCCTGCCTCTTTCTCTCACATGTATGTATGTCTCTCTTTGTATGAATTAGTTTTCTTTATGTATGTGTCTCTTAGTAATTCTTTGTGCCTTTCTTATAATTTTGTGTGTGTGGTATATATATATATATATATATATATATATATATATATATATATATATATTTTTTTTTTTTAATTTCATTCTCTCTGTATGTAGGTGGGTCTTTTTATTTGGTATCAAACACCCTTTAAATAGTGAAGTGGGTATTGTTAAGTAGTTGGCTGATTCTAACAATGTTTTAGCAGTGCTCCATCTCAACGTTTTGCATAGAATGTGCACTGCTGTCAATGTTCTGCTGAAGGCGCACTTTGCGTTTGCACTGACTGACATCGCGTGCACCATTTTTATAATGGTTTTCCTCTGCGATGGATTTGCACTCGCTCAACAATTCAATTCCACCAAGTGAACCGGCCTCTGCCTTCCTCCGTTGCCATAGCTCCTCCTCCCTTCTTTGTAACTCTGCTTTTTCATCATCCTCTTGCCTTCCACCTCCCCTGATTCATTGTTGTTTCTCTGATGCTGGTGTGTGGTTGCGCTGATGCGGGCTTTCTTTTGTCAGTGCCATTCTATTTGACATATTTGCTTGTCAATTCATCATTTAGTGTCATTTTTAGAAACAAATCTCATAAATATATAGAAAAATAAGCATATATACTTACAGATATATGTTTATGTAAATATATAACAAAAATAGATATAATAGCACCTTTGCACTTAGCATACTGTAATATAGCTTAACTATATGCTGCTTTCTTGTGGAAAATTAGTTATATATATATATATATATCTTAAGACCTGTGGGGTTCCTGTTGTAAGAGTGGGACATATTGATGTTTCTATTAATGTAAAAGTGAAGGATTATAATTTGTGTTTCATAGTTATCTCCATTATACCAAGAATTTTGATGATTTAGAAGTTAACTCAATGTAGATGCAGACTCAACAAAATCCTCATTCATTTAAAAATCTGACTGGAAATTGCTTTATTCTTTGAGAATTTTAAGATTTTAAGCTTTGATAAAGATTTCAGTATATGTTAAGTTAGACAGACGCACACACTTTTCCTTTCATTAATGACATGTGAAGAAAGTTATAGTTTTGAAAGAAATAGAAATTAAGTTGTGTAGCCTACTGAGTTATTACCCATGAAATAAAAAATATATTTGAATTTTTAAAATAATGGATGCTACCATGATGGAATTTCTAATTATTCTGTAGTTAGACCAGGTTACACAACTGATATATATATATATATATATATATATATATATATATATATATATATATATATATATATATATATATATATATATATATATATACACACACACACACACACACACTGAGAATATCTTTGTAATCTGGCATCCAAGGAAGACTGAATTCACTAGGTTGCTAACTATTAGAGAGAGACACACACACACACATATATATATATATATATATATATATATATATATATTAGTAAGGTGGTTTTGCAACCCATTGATGATGAATTTATTCTTGCCATTGCTTTACCATTATGGTCTTGTGAAACTATGCTTGTATATATACATTGCAGATGAATGAATATTTGAAATAAAGATTCTATTATAGTTTTACTTGCATGTTATAACCTTGTATATATCATAAATGACTGAACAACTAAATATCAGCTACCAGTGTGTATGTATATATATATATATATATATATATATATATAGCAATCTAGTCTTTTGCTTCTTTTGCAGTTGATCTTTTCTTTATAAGTACAAACTGTTAATCTTTTACTTAATGTTTGTCACCTTTTTTGTTTTATTTTCGCTACCCACTCTATATAGATAAATTCATTGTTTGATTCCAACATATGAAAAATCTATTTTGCTGCATGCTTTTAAGGTTTTGAATATAACTAAACGATATTTAATTACTCACTTAAAGGCTGCCTCTATTGTTAAGATAAATTTAATGTTATTTCCTATTCATATTATTTGCCCTCATATAAGACAGTTGTTTAAATAAACAAAATTAAAAAAAAAATGTAAATATCACAAAGCAGAGGTATTATGACTAGCCATTACTCTACCAAAGTTTGAAAGTGACAGTTACAGGTCTTGCATAAGTTATAGTGGATGTTAGTACTCTAAATAACATAGTAAATACAGTAATTGTAGAAAAAAAAAACCCTAAATAAATGAATGAAGAGAAGTACTCTATAATTAACATTTAAGTAATCTCCTTTTGAGAAATTATAATGATTGAGGTGAATATGAGACCACAGATTCATTAAGTTGCAAATTGGATTGGAAATTGCATTATTATCTAAATTGGAGATGATTTTTAATTCTACTATACTGACAAAAAAAATCATGTACTGCTTTTGCTGTGTTACAGTAGCATACTTGGTTAATTATAATATAGATTCTCAATATATATCTAAACACCTTACTATTTATAACCTTAGTGTTGCCAATGTATATGTTGATGCTGTGTGTGTCTAATATATATATATATATATATATATATATATATATATATTGTGTGTGTGTGTTTTATTTTAAAAAATTTTTCCCAAGTATACCTGGGGTTTCATTCACTTTTTATTGTAGGAAAAAAATCATTAATTAGCAAGGATTAAATTCTCCTTACCGACAGCTGCTGTCACTAAATTTTGATAGGTTGCCCATCAACTAATTGAAGGCTGATACATTATCTGTCACATCTTTAAAGAATCTATTTGTTGAGAGTTGATCTATGTAAAGATACTTTAATTCACTTGTAGTTGCTGACTAATTTCAGATTGCAAAATTTTTTTATTTTGTTGTGTTCAAGTTTTGTTAGTTTTGTTTTAGTTGGTCACTTAGGATAGTCATGTTTACTGATTTGTGCAAAATTAAAAATTAGTAGATATAAAAATATATGAAAATTAGTAACTGATATTAAATGATATAATTTTTTAATTGCCATGTTTTATTGCTAAAGTTATCACATATTATATATAATATGTGTAAACAGGCTTTGGCATTAAATAACCTATAGAGGTTGATATGCCATTAAACCCAACCAACCAAATCAAGTTATCTTAGGTAAGAACTACCAATTTAGTTTAGCACAAGGCTGTGATAGTATTTGACACCTAGTGAGGATTGAACTTGCTAGTAATGGGCTGTTAGCCTAGTTTGATAACCTTTTATACTGTTTGAATTACCTCTATTTGAAATTCTGATTGACTAGAATCTTATTCTTGTAACAAGAAATACAGTCAAAGAATGATAGATGGCATAGTTTTTGTCTGCATGAAACTTTACATCTTGTTAAGTTTCCAAATTAACCAAAATTTCCATTCTGGCAATAATTTTGGTTGAGGAATCAAGGATACTTTAATATTTTGTCATTGTTTTAGATTTTTGAATTATAATTAGCCCACTATCAATCTTATGTTATATTAAGATTTATCTTTTGAAGTTTATTTATAGACATTCACATTTTATAGAAGTTAATAGTAGACCAAGTAAAAGATTGTTTAATTTATTATAAATGGGATAAAAGTTGATTATTGTATGTGTATTTTCCAAAACTGCTTAAATTCATATTTATGGTATTAAATTTTTCTTTTTCAAATATTTTTGTAAAACTATGATGTATAGACATTGTTGATGGAAATATATTTGTAATTTTAAACGTTCGGTTGCATTGAAACTTGTGTAATCCAAATCAATAGAATTGTTTGAGAGAAGTACATTACTCTCTCATTTAATATGTATAAAATATAAGTTATTGATAAGATTTAACTTGTGTAAAAATATAAATTCTAAAAATGTGAAGAATAACTATCTGGTATAAATATATAACTAAATAATTATCAAGTATTATTTCAGTACTAGTTTAATGCTATCAAAAATGATGATAATATTTAGATAATTTTGTAATTGCATCATAATTAGATATATTAAAAACATTATTTTGCACTACAATTTCTAGTTTGATCAATATTACCTGAATATGAATCTAAAAGTAAAATTTAGGGAAAAGCAACAATGATCACCTGCCTAAGGTGAAAGATGTTAATTTACAAATATATTAGAATTTTTATATGATAGTCCAGTTATATTTATACATATTTACAGTCAACATAAACATTTATGGGAGGAAACAAATAAAATTATCAAAAATTAAGGTTGGTATTTATATACTTATTGAAATTTTAATTTATTTGATGGTCATTTTTTTTATATATTTTTTTAATCATATCATTTAACATGATGACAATTGTCTAGCTTGCAATCATGTTCACAAGATATAAATGAAATTGAGGATTATTTGAATTATTATAACTGATTCTATTTATAACTGTTACATGAAATCATTGCTTGGGATCATTGGATCAGAAATATTAATATTTGACAAATTTATTAGCTTTAGTTATGATTTTTGAAAAAGAAATTTAATTTTTTTTATCTTTAAAAAAAAAAAAAAAATTATCAAAATTTTTTTTTTTTCTAAATATACCAAAAAAAAATTAAAATGATTTTTGGTGTTACTGTTAATCCAGCTTTACTGAATTTGCCAACTTCAGTTGCCTCTGTCTTAGTATAATTTGTTAGATAATGTTTTAGTTTTTCTGTTTTCCATGGCTAGAGTTATGGTCACCAAGTTTTTGATGGTAACTAAGGACCTCTTGAAGCATGTTTTCTGCATATTAATTTTGGAAAAGTTTAAAAGTTTAATGTTTTTCTCAAAAAATATGTTAAACTGGACTCTTACTTTGTGTTTATCAATTTAGATAACGGAATCTTTATCTTTTTGTTTAACTGTATAAAGCATTATAAATCCAATTGGACATTTTCTTGCCAGAATTTTTTTTCCCTTGTCAATGACTTTTTATACTAGCAAAAAAACCACTCTACAGTTCCCATTTTTAACCTGGTTGTAAAAAATCAGAATTTTTGATTAATTCTTTTTGTTGGAGTATTTTTACATGCAGAAAAAAATTATTGAATCTCCATTTGCTTAAATCTTAAACTGAAATATTTGCCGATCTATATATTTTTGCATTATTGCTTGAGGAAAATTTCAGTTAAAGAAAAAATTTATCTTATTTGATACATGTAAATAGTTCAATATAGTCTGTTACAACATTAGAACATTTTTACATTTCTCTACCATTTGAAAATTCACTTAATTTATTTGAATATTTTCATTTTTACATTATAAAGCATTTCTTTTGTTTGTTTGTATGGTGTTTAAATTCTTGTAAAAAGAAATAAGAAAAAAAAAATTCAATAATTTTAGTATGTCTATCAAATATATATCAGTTACAACAATACAGTATTATATATATCAGTTAGAACAACACAGTATTATATATAATACTGGTTGAAAAATAAAACTCACAACTTCAATATCACTTGATGATTGGAGTTGAGAAACTCGGCTGTGAATGATTTTTGATTTTTTTATTTAAATTTTTAAATTATTTTTGCTCTACAATTTTTGTACATTGAGAACTTTCATTTCTTAATGAATTTAGTTCCATTTTTTAGTTTTTATTGAATAGTGGATATTCTAATTATAAATAGTTAGCATTTATTTATTTATTTATTTATAGTCATACATATATCCAAGTTTTTAAACCATGGAAGAAAGTTAGAAGTCATGAATTGTGCATTGACTACAATTGATGTTTGTTTTTTTTTTTTTAGCCAAAATGGATCACTAAAAGCTGACTAAAAGATTCATACTTGTAGTTACTTCATCTGCTATTTATTACTACTTCTGTCCAATAATTACATATTAATTTTATGCACTATTGGGACAATATATCTTAGATGTATAATCTAATTTTGAGAAGTACACTTTAGCAGCTAAAATAGATATTATCATATTTACCAACCCCTCCGCTCTGGCAGGATATGACACAAGGTCAATTTTTAAGCGGAGTTTAACAGGTTTGAATTCAGAGTTTTCCTTCTAGACTAGTTGCCTCGTCAAGGCTGAAGAACCCAGTCTGCCCTACTATTTACCCATAGCTGGACGGAGAATATTTGGATTCATACCTTTCCCAAGGGTATTAGTGCTATGTGAAATGCAATCAGTCTCGTCCAGGATTTGAACTCATGTCGCCGTGTCCATATCCTGCGACGATAACCATTACACCACGGGCACTTCCAAAAATCTAAAATAGATATTATAGTTAAGAATATGTTTTAAAAAAATTGCACATTTTTGACTTTGTCTAAAAGTTTTTATTGGGTAAATAATCTGAATATATCCTGTTTGATGTATGTATGTATGTATGTATGCAAGTATAAACCTTATTGACTGGTGTAGGCTAAACTTATAACCAGACATTATGTTGTGTTCCTTTATTCAAATTTATTACAAATGATCTCTATCAAAGGCATTTAATTGATCATTTCTGTCATGATAATTTGTTTTTTCAAGTCCTGATTTATTAATAACACCCTTTAGATTGCAATTCTCATTTTTAAGTAAAATTTGAAAAAACAAGATAAGAGATCAAATAATGACGATATTGGTGGTCATGGTATATCTCTGTAAAACTATACCTACTTTAATACTTATAGAATTTTTTGTCTTGTTCAGTATTTATTATAGAATTGTATATCAAGATCCTAGATGATAATTTCTATATTGTGTGTAATGGTGTTATTGTTTTTTTCTTATGAATTTCAAACCTCTAATATCCTTTTGATAATAGTTTTATGTATGTATTAAATCTCTTACCTAAAAAATGACAATTTCTGGCTCAGCTTGCAACTGTACTATAATTTTATGGGATTTGAATTTGTACCAAAAGTTTTTTAATCCTTTAAATTCTCAATATAATGAAGATTATAAAATCTTTCATTTATTCTTAAATAGAAGCATCAATATCATCATATGAATCAAAACAGGTTCACAGGTCATCTTATTCCAATGATGCAAATAAGCTATATATATATATATATATATATATATATATATAAAAGTAGTGTACCAGTAAAAAATGATGGGATTATTTATGTCTCTAGGATCAGAATGCAATGTCTGTGAAGTTTTACAGACAAAAATATAAATAATCAAATGAATTTTTTTTCGCTCTTGTGTTTGTATTGTACATACACAATTGAAATTATCTTTTTCTTAAACTTTGTATTAACTGTTTAAATTTTATTTTTCATAAAAAAAATGTTCAGTTTAAGACAAAATTTTACTTCTGGTTCATACCTTTTAAATACAAGAGAAAAACTAGTACTACACTTAGTAATTCCTGATAATGTTTAAAAAAAGTTATATGCCAGTTTTCTAGATTTGTCCATTTGAATGTACAAATAAGATTATATTCTGTTTACGGTGTTACAGTGGCCATGTATTCTCTTGAGTATACATTAAACCCACCATGAACAATTTAGCTTTTGTTGACATTTGTATTTACTCTGCATTTTTTCTCTTTCATCCACTTGTTCTCTCTCTCTCTCTCTCTCTAATATATATACACACTAAAACTACAGGTAATCAGAGTGCATGTTTCTAACTTAAATTTCTCTTTATGTCTATTATTATAGGCATATACTCTATTTACTTATAATGGCCATTGTAATGTTTATATGCTTTTAAAGTCATTTTCTACAATGTCATTTTGCATTATTATGAATTATATTTTATATTTGCTCTTTTGTTATAGCTCAAAATAATGAAACAATATCTTTCTTATGCTAACTTGGTTTAATTTAACTTTTCAACTGAGCAAATATTAAAAATTTATGTTTTCTTTGTATGT
Organism: Sepioteuthis lessoniana; assembly: GCA_963585895.1. Classification (NCBI taxonomy): domain Eukaryota; kingdom Metazoa; phylum Mollusca; class Cephalopoda; order Myopsida; family Loliginidae; genus Sepioteuthis; species Sepioteuthis lessoniana. Next base: position 26,085 of record CAUZXS010004333.1, on the reverse strand, counting down.
ACCTCCTTTTATTTATAATTAACTTTTTCAGCATATAATCAATGCCCTACTCCTCAAGTACTGTAAAAATAGAAGAAAGGGGAAGGACTATAGTAGTAATTTGAATATAGACAAATTTAGTTTTCTTTTTTATAATAATTTGAAATTATTCAATTAGTTTTACTTAAAAGTTTTAGATAACCTGTGAACCTGTCAACAGCAGTCCATGAAGATATTGATGCTTCTATTTAGGAAAGAATGATTGAAGGATTCTTATAAGTGTTTCTTAGCTATCAGGAATTTGGATGATAAAAAAAACAATTCAGTGCCAACACAAACTTCACAAAATAATCCTTCAATTGCAAATTTAACTAGGAATTACTTTACTCTCTAAGTTGGTATAATTTCAAATATACTCCTAGTAAAATCATGCTATTATATGCCATTTTTATTGTTATGGAAATGTAAACATAATGGGAATTTTATATATATATATATATATATATAGTTATTTACTTCACTTAGATGTGGCACAAGGCCCAAATTATGGTACACCCAGTGAGAATTGAACCAACAATCGTTTGCTAATCTAGCTTGTTAACCATTACACCATATGAGGTGTCCAGTTTTAGATATGTTTACTAAGCAATTTGATGAGATTTTATAGTTCAAATCAAATTATATTGATATACTTACAATGTTAAGTTTCTTGATGTTAGTACAAGAGAATTGCTGTAAGATATATTTATGATAGTTGGGCACCTCTGATGGTGTAACGGTTAGCAAGCTAGACTAGCAAACCTACACGAATGAGTTCGAGTCTCATTGGGCGCCCCATTCATTCGGCCTTGTGCCACATCGAAGGAAAGAGCTTTGTAAATTACTATATTTATGATAGTTTTATACTATATAGATATCTATACTGCTTTATATATAGATTGTAGGAATATATAAATGGACTGACAGTTAAAGCAGAGAGCACAAAATCAATTAAGGCTGTATATATGTCCATTTTTTTTTTTTTTTTTTTTTTTAGCTCCAGTCTAAATAAGTTAAGGAAAGTTTTACAGTGTGCATTGATTTAAAAAAAAAAAAAAATGCAAATTGATGAAAATGGCCAAATTCGGACATTGGCCTAGGGGTTAGAGTGTTTGCCAATGGCCCGGGAGACCTGGGTTCAATCCCAGGTCGAGTCATACCAAAGACTCAAAAATGGTACTTGATGCCTCCTTGCTTAACACTCAGCATTATAAGGTACGGATCAAGGGTAAAGTAGAGCAATCTAGGGAAAGGATTAGCGCCCTCCCCTACACATTGGTGTAGTAGCTATCGAAAAGGGAGCTTTCGGGTTACCCTCGACTATGGTTGCCAACTTTACTTTTACTCAATGATGTGCATGGTTTTTTCAATGGTTATTTTTTTTCTCTGTAAATACTTGGGAGTTATGTAGTTTCAGGTGCTACCAGTAATAATTCATTCATAACCTTTGTCCTTATCAAAACTTAATTGTACCCATTTATCTTTTCAATCATACTTTAAGAAATAGTTCAAAGTAGCACATGTGATTGTTATAAATTCTGTCTCAGTATGAAGCAAGTTCATCTTTATTATGTGACAGATGTGAGCAAGCTTTAAAAGAAAGAAAAAGGGGGAAAAAATTCATCCATTCTATCATTATCAGTTTGTATCTCTCTCTTTCTGGATCTTGTAAGGAAGTGGGCAAAAATTCACCTCTTTATTTTATGGGGATGTGACAAAATGAAACTATTTTAATTTGAGTTTATTATTATAGTAACTGCTGGAAAATCTTTGACAGACTAAAATCAGTGTTATGAAATAATTCTGTAAATTGTTTTTACACAAATAGAACAGTGGACTTAAAATACTTGTTTTCTTTTCACTGGAACTGATATCAATGTGAATTTGGTGGAGTAATTATTTTGGAAATACCAAAAAGAAGTTAATTTTTGTACTAGAAAACATAACATTGCCAGTACAAGAACCATGGGTTTCTCAAACATGACTTGTTTTCTTTTCTTCAATAACATTCAAAGTATATATTACTAGATTATGTTCTTGGGCATTATTTTACAATAGAGAAACTATATAAAACTCCTTCAACACTTAAATGAGAATAACTAATAATCGAGTTTGTCTCTTCTCTGCAGATAGCCAAATAACTTTATGTAGAATTACACAATTTGATATTCTTATTACAGGGGAAGATTTTAACCTTTTTAATAAAAACTAAAAATCTTCATGAGGAAAGGAGTTTCTCATTGAGAGTGTTTAAGTTATCGGAAAACCATGCTTCTGCAAGATGTAACTAATCACACAGCATTTAAATTTCTAAACTTCAAAAGGGAAATTTACAAATTGTCTTGTTAAAATAATTATTCACATTTAATTAGTAATTTATTAAGTTTATTGGTAGTTTTTACACTACAGATGTAAAATAATTACATAGCATTTTTGTTTAGTTATAGCTAACAAATGGAACAAAAAACAAATGTTTAAACCTTGACCATTTATCCAATATAGATAATTACTTATGCTTGTATGTGTATTTTTATCCAATAAAGATTAACATTAATACACATGTCCAAGTAATATTTTACTGATCATATACAAATAATTTGATATAAATATATTTCTGGTTCTTGTAGAAGTGGACCTTGTCAGTGTGTCTGAGATTAGTTTTAAAGTAATTAACTATTTCACTATTTATTTGTCAATGATGCCACAATGCAACTATAAATTCCAATAAAAATGTCTTGATGACTTTGAAACTTTTATGTTATTATAAGATATTTGTATTCATTCGTAATAGTTACATTGAAAATGGAATGTTGCATAAAGATTTGAATTTTTATCATTAAGGGTTTTCAGACTATTGTCTTCATCTTTATTGTTATTTCCACAATTTATTGGCCAATATGTCCTCCAGCCTTCTTTAGGTGTTTGTCGAACTTGGGAACCCACACAGAACTTCAAACTATGTCCTTTATTGAATCTACGGGGATTGCCTGTTCTGATTCTGTTAACCATAGGCAAGTAACAATACAGGAACTCTTAACATTTCTACCTGGTTATGGTTAACAGAAACAGAACAGGAAATCCCCGTAGATTCAATAAAGGACATAGTTTGAAGTTCCGTGTAGGTTTCAGAGTTCAACAAACACCTGAAGGCTGGAGGACGTATCATCCGAAACATTGTGGAAATAATAAAGATGAAGACAATAGTGCGAAAAACCTTAATAATAAAAATCATCAAGCTTCGTCTCAGAAATTCAGACAACTAAAGCATTAAAATTGTTAAAATTTAAAAAAATAAAAAGGGACTTAATAAACTATATCGGCCAAAATAGTTAAGTCTTCTAAAAATATTCCCAATCATATTGGTGTGAGAGTGTATTACAATAAACTTTTATAGTAACACTTATTTCAATGACATTACTTAATTACATGCATTTAAACAAGCACATTTACTCCTATATTCTTACAAGATTATTCAGATATTAATTTACAGCAATGGTAGATAAAGATTTCAGTACATTATTTGAAAAATCAAAATTAAAATAATGATGCTTAAAAGTTACAGAAATTAGAAAAATTGAAAAGCAAAGTTTTATCAATTAATAAGCTTGAAATAAAGATGGAATGGGTTGTAAGTGGAAATGTATTAATTTCTGAATAAAACATTAGATATTTTACATTGTATGATATATATAATCCATGTAAGGCAATGAACTATAAAAAGAGTGATTAAAAAGCAATTTTTGATTTTATTTTATTTTATTTATTTATTTATTTTTTTTTATCAAAGTGCTCTTACAAGAGTGAATAAACATGAAAATCTGAAACAAGTATTCTCAACATAACACCTATATTAATGTTATATTAAAAAATATCCCCTAACATTTAATGACATTTTATGGTTAACATGCTGAACCAACTCCAATGTTTAAAAAAAGGAAAAAAAGTAATATATTACAAGTTATTAGTAAGGGTTGTTTCTTTAATTGTTTGAAACAGTAAATTTATCTTTTCTTTTTTTTTTCTTTGTGATATAAATTTTTCTAATTTATTATGAAAAGATTAACTTCACACTGAGAATATGGATGAGTTGTAAATGCTATTAGTGATTGGATTTCTTCTTGGATTCTGTGTGACCAACTGCTGAGCACCACTGACAACAGAATCTCAAACTCTTCTGACCTGAAGGTTTTGACTTTAGAAGGGGAGGATACTTCTCTCTCATGTGTGTGTGTGTGTGTATATATATATATATATAGGCAAACTCTATTATATGTGTCTCTGTCTCTCTCTCTTATATGCAATCTATCACAACAAAATTGCAAAACATTCTTGAGTTTTTAATTATCAGCCATTAGTTTTTATTCCCCCCCCAACTACTTTTCAGTAGATGGTCATAGAACTACAGCGTGATTAGTTGCTATGAAAAGTGACTTTGATAAAAATGAAAAAATACTAATTAAAGATTAATGAAGTTTCAATTAGTTAAAATATGTCAAATCATTTTCAGTTAGATTTTCAAAACTACCTTACTGAGATTTCATGAAAATTGCTTAGTATTTGTTTTTCAAAATATTTGCGCAATGCATTCTACTTTTCTGTGTTTATTTCTATTCAATGCAACATCTTATCACAATTAAAAATATTGTAGTTGATTTTGTTTTTCAATTTTTTTTTTTTTTTTTTTTTTTTTTTTTAACTTGTATGTATCAACTTTACGGTAACTACAGACACTTGTCATTAAATTGAAATTAATCTAGTATTTTTTAAAAATTTGTATCTGTCTCTTTATGCATTTATAACTTTTCACATCCAAGAAAAGTAACGACTATAATAGGATAGAAGTAGTATTTGTTTGCTGAGAAAAGTTTTCAATTTGTTTTATGTATAATTAGATCTTTTATCTGTTTGTCAAAATGAAGGTTAAATACTTATTTTTCTGGAAAATTTAATGAATTCAAAATTTTTTTCTTTTCAATTAAAAAATTGAAATATTTTTATCTGTTATTTTAGAATTCACTTTTGCTCCATAAAAATTAGAAAAGGGAAATTAATTTTATCAAAAGATAATTTATTCAGAATTACGATATAAATAACAGACTGTTTAAAGTTGTCGGTTCAAAATCATTGAAGTAAGAGTCTAGAAGGCTATCAGTATATATAAGATTTAAAAAGTATCTTTAATCCTTTCTTTTTTTCCACCTAGTGTCCTATTGTAAAATGTTTCCTTTATCTTTATTTTTCTGCGGATCACAAGATAGCTGAGTATGTTTTAAATTATAACACTGCCAAAATAAAACTGTTGTGGATTTATTCAAACTGATGCGATTTTCAAGCATCTGTGCCTGTGACGAATGGAATCTGATCTTGTTTCCTGTTGCTATAGCAACCATCTGTTCCCACCCTCACATTCAACTGATGTTTGATAGCTTAAACGAAGAAGCCAGCTACCTGAGTATCAGTTTGAACATTAGTTCATTTACTAGCTTTTAGCTTGTCGCCTCCAAGGTATTTATATAGATAACACTGTTACCAAGAGTACTGCCCTGATCTCGGGACAGGAGAGGAGAAAGGTAAATGGAAGGATTTACTGATGAAAGAAAATAAATGAGTAAACAAAAAAAATGTCCTATATATTTAGAATAGTTTTCTCTTATTATTCATTTAATTTTTTTTTTTATATGTGAAATTCCTCTTCTATCTATTCTACAATGTGGAAATAGTTTTATCTTTTTATTTATTTTTTTTCAAAGTTATGATTTCAGTCTGAATTTTAAGTTTAATTAGACTTGTTAATTTACCTTGGTTGATTCTTTGACAGAACTTCATCTAACTTCTCTTTTTTTTTTTTTTTTTAATGTTTCTTTCAATAGTAAATTTCAACAATTCTCATTTTATTCTTTGATAATTATTTTATACAGTAAACACTATCCTGATTTTTATTTATGACTATTTTCCCTTATTTTGGTGGTATATCTAAGTACCTCTGTAGAGTTTTTGAAAAATGTTCTGCTGACCAGTGGAAAGTAACCTTTTCATGTTTAAAGAATACATTGACATTTATTCTCTACTGATTTATAGTCTGGTTAAACTTTTAGTTGCTAACTTAGTCAAAATTTGATATATACTCCTTAAAAGAATTTAAAAACTTTTCTGTCTAATGACTTGAGATTGCATTTTGTAAGAAAGCATTGGGATATCAAGTTCTAAAGTGGTGGTTTGCAGTTGTAATTGGTTTTGCAAAACCTGTGCTTATTCTTGAGTAAAAATAAAACTAAATAAATAAAAATCTTCAAATTTTGAAAACTATTTCAAAGCTTTTTTTTTTTTTTTTTTAATATATTGATATTGAAAAGATGAAAAAAAAAAAACAACCTTTTTCCCCCCTCAAGTAATCTCTAATTTCCCATTGAAGTGTAGTTTGTTTTCTGCTTCAAGATGCAAAAGTATATTCATGTGCTTATTATTTTCTTCATAACCTTTAAAAAAAAGACCCATCAGCCCAAAATTTCAAGCTGAATACTATTTCAGCCTGACATTTTGAGCTCAGCCAGATACTAATGATAAAAGGCTTACTATAATGACCATTCACAATTTTTCTTTTATTGGAATGATGGAATAACTTTAAGCAAAGATATCTGTTCCACAGAATAAAGTTTGAATGTGTTTTGTGCTTGTTGTTGTTTTTTTTTTTTTTTTTTTTTTTAAATGATCTTGGCTCCAGGGTATCTGGATACTAAAAAGCTAAGAGTTAAAAGGTTGATGTGAGATAACTTTCAACACATTTAGTCTCAGTATTAAAATAAATTAGCCTTTTTCAAATGAAAGACATTAATCTGAAAAAAAAAAGGTCTGAACAGTTTCTATGATTTTAGCATTACATGTCAACAAGATATTCATAGATAAAATAAGATTGATCTCATTTGAAAGGCAAGATCTGTTTAGTCATCATGCAAGGGTTATAAATAATTGAATTTTAGCCTTTTCATCAGAAGGTTGTTTTTTTTTTTTTGTTTTTCAGTTACTTTGTAATTTCTATTTTGTTTTTAAGTTGTATTAAAAAGATTTTAAGAACAAAAATCTTAAATCTAAAAGCTTAACTGTCATGATATCATACCAGTTGAAACTAGCTCTACAAACATTCATTTATGAGTTCCAAATCAGTTTCATGTGATTGAGCTGCTATTAAATAACCAGATAAAATTTACAAGCTATATCATTTTCTGAATTTATTATTTGGGAGCTCAACCTCTAATCCATCTCCAGGGTTGAACATGGATTTAGTTGTCTATGAACTACTAAATACATTTCTACTGTCATATGAATAGATTAAAGTGTATGTATGTAGAGGTGGGTGATGGGAGAGAAACTTAGAAAATACAGAAATGTATTGGCCATTCTATTTCTTTCTCTGCTCTTTTTCTTGAAATTGTGCACAAATTATCAAGTCTATTCCTTCCAGGGATTATAACCAAGAAGGATTTTGAATGCAGAAGACATGATTTATTATAGAACTCAAATGAAAATGTTATACATTACTGAAGTTATGATCTTTCTTTTATGTATGCAAATTTTTGCTTATTTCTGTTTTAGTTGTCTGTAAAATAAGTTTTCATATCTTAGAATAACTGGTCAGCTAATAGATTTTATTCTAAATATGTTCAGTTTGAAATTTTGGGAAAAAAAATTGAATCATATAGTTATAAAACTATTTAGCTTATTGTAACAAAATCTGATGTGTGTATGTATTTGATTAAATAGGCAGATGCTTTATGTCTGCCTATTCTATCTCCGATCCATTCAAGTCTTCATGTGAGTATTTTGACTTTGGGATGGAATAAATTGAAGAAGGCATATTTTTTCTAAGTAGTCATACAAAGACTTGAACAGATTAAAGATAGAATAGGCAGACACAAAGTGTTCATCCTATTTAATCAAACATGTTTAAAAGAGAAATGCTACACACACACACACACACACACATATATATATATATATATATATATATATATATATATATAAAATAGAGAGAATTTTGGTTGGATGATAGCCAAATGAAAAATTTCCTAGAATTAACTTTAGTTGGAACATACGTCAAATTTTAAGAACTGTTGGTTTATGGCTAATTCATAAGATATTTAAAGCAGTGCATACATTCCATGTTTTAATAAAGTCTCTATTATATTTTAGCTAATAAAAATGGCTTTTTGACCAGAAAATTGCTCTCCCCATATATCTATCTATCTAGTTTGTTTCATTCTTTGTCTATGACTTCTATGAAGGGTGAATGAAGTATCTTTGCATCTTGCTAAGAATCCATGTAATAACTTTATAGTCAAAATAAAATTAAATATATTGCAAAGAAAATTAAAATTAAACAATTGGACTTTTATTTATTTATTTATATATTTTTAATAAATATCAAATTTCATACTCTATAAAATATCTGTTTCTATCTGCATATTTTATATTTTATTGTTAAAGTAGCTGAGATTTCTATAGGTACAGATATTACACTTTTCTTTGAGGTGAAAATGTTAAGAGTTCACACTTTGAACCTAAATGGGGCATACAGATACTTTACTTTGATCCTAGAAATTCATAATCTTATCAGAAATATAGGAATTATGCTCATGTAATAAATATAAAACATGTACTTATTTTTTAATATACAAGTTTTCCTCCAGTTTTGTGTAGACTGGCTTATAAATATGAAGGTTTTTAACTGAATCCTTCAAGAAACTCTAGTAGATCCAACCAATATATCAGTACATAATTTATTATATTCATTTGCAAATAGAAGGTATACAGACATTGCTATCCAAACAGACAAGGTTAATGTAGTCTTAACCTCTTATACATTGTATTAATTACTTATACCAGTAAAAGTATTGAAACTGAAGCATTAATTCTAAAAATTTTTATTTTAGTTGGGAAAATATGAAACTAGTCTTGATGCTATTTGAATAGTTTTTTGTGAAATACAGGTTTGTACAAGTACAACACCTTTCATACTCGCTGCATTTACCTCTTTAACTTTTTTTTTTTTGTTTCCAAAATTGAAAATTCATCTTGAAAGTAAAATTTGAAGATGTGGAGGACATTAAAAGAAATGACAAAGTATCACAGCATATTAAGTTTTAGAGGTTCTTTGACCAATGGAAAACTTACTGGAATAAGTGTATTGAATGCTAAAGAGACTATTTAGAAAATTCATGTTGCATTCACTGTTTATTTCTACTTTGATGATTTTTTTTTAACACACCTTGTAATTTTATTTGTTACTCAGAACCAACCAGTAAACTTGTTGTTTCTTATTTCTCTTTTCTTTTGCTTGTTACTTTTGTGTAAGTATTATATCTCTTGTAAAGATTGGTTTTTCATCTTCCTCATACTGGCAAATTAACAAGATAAGTTTGAATCCTTTTCATTTTATGGGTTGGCAAATAAGTAAAACTATTGCTTGTCAATTTATATATTTATAGATGTACCAATATTAATTATGGTCAAGAGATGATGCATAATCAGTAAGACATTACTAAAAATTTTATATATAATTTAAAAAAGAAATCACTTATGAAAGTTAATGTAGCTGAAGTGGAGGACTGAGAAAAGACAAAACTTTGTAGCTCACAAGATATTTCCAAATGAATTTATAATTCTCAACTCATCACCCCTAGGTAAATATTAATTTACTTTAGTAAATTTCATGTTAAGCTCAAATAATTATACAGTTAGATTATTCATTAGATTTGAATAAACTATTGTGATTTGGAATAATTAATGACTTTGTTACTTTTTATTATTGATTAGTATCAACTACTCCAAAATGATTAGCAAAGACAAATATAGTCTTTTATGAATTACAAAGTAATGCTTGAGTTCTATAAGTGTTGGTTTCACGTAAATCTATACTAAGCTTGGTTTTGGTACAAGGCCAATATTGGTTTTAGATAAGAGATTGCTAAAACTATGTAATTAACTTTTTTCTTTCCCTACACAAACGCAAATGTACTTTTATGAAAAATGAAATAGTTATCCTTATATAGGATGTATTTAAATAACTTTTTTTATTTTAGACAAAATATACTCTTTTGGCTGTTATCTACCTTGAGAAAAGAGACTCCTTGTAGCTATCTAGAATAAATGGCAGAAGATAAACACAGAAAATATCTTAACTCGGTAAAATATTAGAATTTTATATTTTACACATTAGAATTACTGATCATGACCTTTTGGATTTAGAATTGCTGCCATGCAAATGCTAATAGTAGTGAGCAGGTGAGATGTATGTCATTTTAGTTGCCATCATGGAATAGTAAACATCATGCATCTATGATTAAAACTTATTTTTAAAAAGTGGTGGCTCTGTCATTGATAGCCTAGTTTACTCATCAGATCAATCCTCTTATTATTTCTTTTAGGGAGATCTGAAGATTCAAGTCTTTAAACATTGGCCTCAGACATCTGATGAACTGAAAGATTTAGTCGGTTTTCTGCTACCTATGTTACCAGAAGCAATGACTAAATGATAACGGCAGGGTGAGGCTTCAAGAGTGTATAGTATGTGAAGGCAACCATTTGTTGAATATAATCTTTAAAACAAGGTGATAACAAAAGAAAATGGCACGCGCACACACACACACACACAATTTCTTTAAATGTGGAATCAAAGATTTGTTTTCCTGTTGGGCTGCATTCATTGAAAATAAATGATTACATTTTTGGTAATATTTAAATAAAAATCAACTTGGATTTGTTTTTACATCTTCTGCTCTGATGAAATATAATTACTTTTTGAACATGTGTGTGTTAGTGAGATTCTAGTGTTGGTTATTATCATGGAATTGGCTAGTAGAGATTGAATTCTGGCTTAAGGTGTTTGTTTCAAGCTTATACCTTTGCAGAAGGCATGAATCCATCTCTTCTCCTCCAGCTTATAGGTGAATAGTATAGTGGGACAACTTATCTTCGTAGGGACCACCAGCCTCTCTGTTTTAGAGACATTGAGGAAAGCCTCAATCTTGAAATAGATTAAGAAAAATTCTAATAGGATATATACATAAATTAGAATGCAGAAAGATATAATTACATGGAAAAAAATTCCGAAATATATATAATTCATTACATTATTTTCTTCACATAGAAATGCGGGTCCATATTTCTGTCTGTTGGTTTATGAAAAGAAACTACTGAATTCTCTGATCATTATGTGAGGTTAAATGTCTCTTAGTGATTCCTATAGATGTCAATGCATCAGAAAATCATATTCTGTTTTTATTGCTTTTTAACTGGAAGTGTACCTGGAATTTGTTTTAGGGCCTAATTCAGGATATTTTAGTTAATATCAGCTGCAGTTCAAAAGGGGTTCATGAATGAAGAAAAAATCTTAATTTCTCTACATGGTCATCAAAATTCTTGATCAAGTGGGTAGATTTTTTTAATGTATGTAGGAACATGATGTGCTTCTTTTACTCTTTATACTAACAAAACAAAAAAAGATAAGCAGAATGTTTGCTGTTTTTTTAATTTGATAAATGATACAAGCAGTTTGCTGAACAATCAGATTTTATTCATACTTGTATATTTTCTGAATTTAATTGTACTTGACTAACAGCTACCTTAGTTAGCTATTAAGCTTGATGTCAAGTCACATCCTATTAATAGAATTTATATTATAATTAATTGTACATGAATAAGAGAAAGTACTATATAATTAACATTTAATAGTTATTTTTCTTGAGGAATTATAATGATTAGGGTTAGTGAATGCAGATTCTATACAATCATTAAGCTGCAACTTGAATTGGAATTAGCTTTATTCTCTAAGTTTAAACAATTTAACACTATTACACCAATAAAAATCTTAATACAATGTGCTATTTTTACTTCATGGTAACAGAGATAAAAATATTAGATTTATGTGTATATTATTGAAATGTTCATTGTGTATATATATATATATATATATATATATATATATATATATATATACACACAATAACCTGACAACAATGCCAGTGACACATCATACTGAGATTTTTTTTGAACAAGAAAATGTTCTCAGAGAATAAAGCAACTTCTACTGAATGATAATTTTTTTTTTTTTTTTGAGGAGAGGGGTGCGTTTGCCACTGAGTGTCTTTATATTTATTTTTTATTATCCAAATTTTCAATATAATGGAGGTAAGTGTAAAATGCTAATTAGAATCCCTCATTCCTTCCTTAATAGAAACATCAATATCATTATGGACCACTGTTACAGTAGAAAACCCAAAGTTATGTATAATGAAAATGATTTCTCTTACAAATGTAGATATTCAACCACTTTTTCCCCTATTTATTTCTATGGCCTTTGTACTGTGAGTAAATAACAAACAGTTCCTGCATTACAAAACACTCAAAGACAACACTATTAAAAGCCTTACAATCTCTCATTTTGCAAATAGAGAAGATTTATTAAGGAAATAATGATTTATGTCAATGAGTACAACATATGGCTTTGTTCATTTTATGAACTGCACTTTGTGCTATACAAAATTTATTCCTCAGCTAATTTTATTCTGTGACAGTGAATAAAAAATAAAAAAAAACCTCAAAAAACAGCTATGTGAGGGGTTGGGTAGGAGGATGAGGTGTATTGGTGATTGGCTACTTTTGTTCAATGTGTATTATACTTGCATGATAAACTGCCTCTTATAGAATGGCTTTTGTGATTATCAATAAGGTTAATTTTTGTTCCTTTTGACATTTTCTTAATTTAAAAAAATTCTTTCCTAATATTCATGTATATCTTCAAAAAATCTAATTTGATATTATAATTACACTGATGGCCCATTTTTTATTGAATGAGTTATAGAAGCAATAGTATCATTTGTATGAATTAAATGATATGGTTTAACTTACTTAGTGATTGTAGAAATTCAGTAACATTGAGACAGAAATAAATCTATTAGGAAGGAAGAAAATTCTGATAATTTTGTATTATAATTTTAGAAGACTTTTCTATGGAGTTTGTTTTTTTTTTTTCTTTTTTTATGCATTTTTAAATTCATTTGTATGTGTGTGTATATGTTGAGTTTTCTAGCATTTACCATTTTGTTATCAGTGAATATAGGTTATTAGATATTGTCTTTTTAATTATATGTAAGTGCTGGGTTTCAGTAGTCAATATCGATAATTCAAATTCACATACATGTTGTCCTAAGAACAGGTGATAGATAAGATAGATCTTGAGAATGTTGTATAGACTGATTGTTTGGCTAAAGTGCACTCTATTTTGGTTTGAAACCAGTATCCTTTATTTGTATTTGAGTCCAGTTGGCTGGAGCTGTAGAATACATCCACTGCATCTCTGCTGAGGGTTAAGAGCCTCTCTTCCCAAACCAGTGTCCTTAGATATGACACTAAACCATCTGATGATGAGGTTCCAGTCTTGAAGCTTTAGAGAATGTGGAGTACTCCTTCATTACCATTACTCTCAAGTCTACTCTGACCTGTAGTGGTAATACCTGTTAGGGAGATATATATATAATCATATAGAACTATTTAATCATTTGCTATACTTGAAACTATTTAACTCTGTGCAAACAAATGATTAATGTTAAATTGATGTATTATATAGTAATGCTTGGAACCATTTGTGTCCAAATGAATGAGTTCTGGCTTGTATAAGACTTGTTACCTACAAACCATTTTACAAATCATACATATTTTATGTGTAAACAGGATTTGGTTTTGAATAACTCACAAGAGTTGATATGCCATCGAACACAACCAACCAGCCAAATATTACACTGTACTTGAAATATTACTTATTTACTTAGCTTAGTTTGGCACAAGGCACTAAGTATTGGGCACCTTGTGATAACCAAACTCATTAGTAATAGTTTGCTGCCTGAGCTTGCTAAACATACTCTTGAGGCACTCTTAAGATATAACAGTTGCTAGACTACAACTTGTATAAATGAATTCTAAATTATGAAGTTTAAGTATGTCTATAAAACTGTCTATTTTAGAATTGTTGCCCCCTCATTTCTTTGGCTGTAATTATTTTATTTTATGAGTTTTAATATTTTCTTACTTGTATGTATTTTCTCTCTCTTTGATATTTGCTATATTTGCTTATGAATGCTCTGTGTGTGTGTGTGTGTGTGTGTGTATGTGTGTGTTTATTGTGTGTGTTTATATATATTTGAAAAAAAAAATTATTAATATATTTTAGTTTTTATCACTACACTTGTCCTAATAGGCAGAATTTTTCCCAATTTTATTATTGTTCTAGGTGATGCTAAAACCATTTACCTTTTTATAAAACAACCAAACAATCTAGTTTCCTATCTATCCCTCAATACAAAGAGAGACTGAATAATAATAATCATTTCTCTTAAGTGTATTTTAGCTAATAAGCTATACCTGACCATAAAGGTTAAACTGGGACTGCCAGGCCGATGTTTTTAAACACTAAACTATCAGCATCAGACAGATTATTTATTCACCCAATAAAATATCTAAAGATTGATATATGCTGACTTTTAGGGAAAATTCTTATGTAACTGGAGATCTTTTTATTTTTATAATCAGAAGATATTTATTAATTTCCTTTTACAAAAGATGTTGAAATATACTCCCACCTGATGGTTTCATTCACACCTAATGTTATCTATTTTTCCTTCTCTTTTTATTAAGCAAAGAGATTTGAGCTCTTTTATTGGAAACAGAGGTAGTTCAGTACACACCAGTTATTGATAGTAGTCTATTGATCACATATACAAAGCAGTACACCTATGAAGTGTAGACATGTATGTACTTACATTGACCTGAACGCGTTCACACGGGTGTGGTTGGTGCATAGATGTTCTTGCATATGGTCTCTATTATTGTATATTCACTTATTCAGACTATAAAATTCCTTTACACATGTATGTATAATTTTTCCTGTTTTTTTTTTTGTTGTTTTGTTTTTTTTAAACATTGAGTATTGCTGCTTATATCGAAGAATTGAAACTTACTTCATATTTGGTATAATCATCTCAAGTGTAATTGATCACAGTATTTTTTAAAATTATTCTAATTAGCTGCTGTCTTGTTATATACAGATGCACTAACTTCATTTTTAAAAAAATATTGGCAAAATTGTGTGTTTTTATATATATATATATATATATATATATATATATATATATATATATATATCTTAGAAACTTATATATACATGCACACACTTATGGGGAAAGACCTACACATGAAAAGAGTAAGTGAAAGGATTCAAAAGATTTTTTGAATAGATTTATTGTTCATATTAATTTTCAGTGTTTCCTATCATAACAGATAAAGATCATGATACAATTTTGAAGTTCTCAAAATATATTCTGCTGCAGATTTTCAGCTATATCCCCAAATAACATTAGCTATCTTAATTCTAAAGATGTTGTTTTGACATTTACAGATGTTACACTTTCTTCACTTTTGTTGACAGAAACTTTTCAAACTTTTC
Organism: Sepioteuthis lessoniana; assembly: GCA_963585895.1. Classification (NCBI taxonomy): domain Eukaryota; kingdom Metazoa; phylum Mollusca; class Cephalopoda; order Myopsida; family Loliginidae; genus Sepioteuthis; species Sepioteuthis lessoniana. The sequence continues at coordinate 10,574 of CAUZXS010004333.1, read as the reverse complement.
ATTCAATTCAATATAGAATTTCTCTGTAGTTTCTTTGACTTGAAATATATATTTTGAATTGTAATGAATTGTAAACTTTTTTGACAGCAGTGACAGATTTTAGCTGCTTCTTTGGTGTAGACTGGTACATTATATATATATATATATATATATATATATATAGTGTGTGTTTACTAAGTTTAGCATAGTCTTACACAAGGTTGGTTAACCAGTGATAATGAAACTTGGTTCAGTTATATCAGTTTGTGAAACTGGCTTGCTAAAACTACTTCATAAGGTACCCTATATCTGTGTACGTTGTTTTTACATATGTAGGCATATCATAAAAAAAACACATTCTCAGTTACATAAATATGTATAAGGCTAATGTAGAATGTAATAATTTCTAATACACCTTATCAAGGTTTAAAATTACCTAGTTGGCTGGGGCTGTAGAATACACCAACTGTGCCTCTGCAGAGGGGTTGGACCCCTCCTCCCATGAGTGTCCTGGATATGACGCCAAAAAATCTCATGGTGAGGTTCCAGTGATGCTGGAGCTTTGGGGAATGTGGAGCACCCCTTCATTGCCATTGCGCCCAGGTCTATTCTGGCCTGGAATGGTAGCACCTGATAGGCCCTATCTATGGGTTAAATAGAACTAACTGCATACTTATGCTAAACTGGATTGTTTGAATTAGAACTGTTTGACTAAACTGAATCGCTGGAAATAGAAATGTTTTTGACAAACTGTACTTACATTTAAACTGCGTGCTTATGCTAAACTGAATTGTTTGAAATGGAACCGTTTTTAACTTTGAAACTGTACTTACACTAAACTGATTTGTTTAATATAGAACTGTTTTGACATTTAGCTATGTATAAACAAAATCAGTACTTATACTAAGCTGAATTAGAACTGTTTGAGTAAACTGAATAGCTTGAAATAGAACTGTTTTTGACAAACTGTGTACTCATGCTAAACTGAATTGTTTGAAATAGAACTATTTGCATAAAAATGGATTTGGTCTTAAATAACCTACAAAGGTTGATATGCCATAGAACAACCAATCAAAGTTTAGAATGTTTTCTGAAATTCATCTATAGAAATTGGCTAATTCTATTGTAACATATCAACTTTTAATGTAGCAATTAAGTTAATGACAAATATAAATTCAAATTAATTTTAAAAATATAGAATTATTCTAAGTCTGCCAGTTTAATGTTGGTGTACAAAATCTTTTTTTCTGGCTCAATAATTATTTAAGATCAAAGTATAGTGTCTGTTTGATTGAGGTAGAGAAGAGAGGATTATTTTTAGTTCTATTGGTTCCAATCTATTAAATGAAAAAAAATGCTTCTATATTGTGTAAATTTAATGGTAGAACTCTTTTTAAACTCCTCAAAATAGTCTTTGCATTTATCCAAATTACCTCTGGTCTAAAATGATTAGTATAATGTATAAACAAGCCAGATGGGAAATTTAGCCCCCTCTCCTTAACTCTTTTTTATAGCATCAATATTCTTTACCAAAGGGTCCCTCTTTACCCCTACCTGGGACCATAGTGTTTTTTTATGGGACTTTAGTAGTTCAGTCCCAGGGGCTTGTCTCTCCACCCCCAGACAGCACCTACCTCCTTATCTTATAAAATGTCAGCTTTATTGCCTTATGCTTGAGGTAACCCCTTAAATGCCTGAATGCTAATGGATCTAGGACAATTTTTGCTACCACCCACCTGATATGGTCCACTTCCTGTCACATCTTGTTATTATGGTAGAGGTGGTTGAATTTTATCATTTAAAAGATGTCTGAAAACTCCATCTGAGTTGTTTTCTCAGTAGCCGCTTGCTTAAAAGGCAATACTGTATATTATGTTATTTACTTACAATAAAATTGGTTTAGCTTTTGTCTTCTGTATTTAATATTAATGTTTTGTTATTTCTACTTACCCATATTTACCTCCATCTCAAACCCATAGACAAGCAGCAGTACTGATATATGAGGATCATTAAATAAGTTTCCAGACTTTTTTTTGTATAGGCACTTTTATTGATAGTACACATGAAACTCTTGTCCCTTTCGAAGTAATCTCCTCCGGCTGCAATGCACTTGTACCGTTCCAACAACTTCTGGAAGGCCCCATGGAAGTCCTCTTGTGTGAGTGTGTCAATGACCTTCATCACAGCCTCTTTCATCTTCTCAATTGTCTCATAACGACAGCCTCTGAGCTTAGGGAATAACCAAAAGTCACAGGGAACAAGGTCTGGACTATAGGGAGGGTAAGAAACTGTCTTGATGCCCATCTTGGTCAAAAAGTCTGACAAGGATGGAGTTGTGGACTGGTGCATTGTCCAGGGGGAAATGCCATTGACCCGATTTGAAGAGTGCTGGCCTCTTCCGATGGAATCTCTTCTTGAACTCTCTTAAAACCTCAACATAGTAACCCTAACCGTTTGGCCAATCAACTCTGGTGTATTGACTTCCTTACTCATCCCACACCTCTCATCATCCCTCACAGACTCCCTACCTTCATTGAATCTCTTATGCCATTCAAAAACTGATGCTCGATTCATGCAAGATGGTTCAAAAGCAGTCTGAAGCATTCCCTATGTTTCTGTGGCATTTTTTTCCAAGTTTAAAACAGAATTTTATTGCTTATCGTTCTTCTAAGGTGTCAGATTGCCTTTTTGAAATTCACCAGCTGTGACAATCGGGCTTTAGTAGGGTGTATTCCAATTGCTGCTGTAGCTGTTGATTTGTACCTGAAATCATAAAAATTGGTCAGTCATCTCATAAGATGTATAGCAATAACACAGTGAATTTTCAAGAATCTACGACAATTTTAAATGCCCATACAAAAAAAGTCTGGACACTTATCGTATGCACCTCGTATTTATTTGGGCTGAATACCAAAAGTCCATGTTTCTTAACTATGACACTAAACTGCATCCAGTGGTGAGGCTCCAGTCCTGAAGTTCAGAGTGTAGATTTACCCATTTGTAGCCATTACTCCACTCTGACCTGGAGTAGTAGTACCTCTTAGGGTTTTGTCTATAGGTCAAATAGATCTGTTTGAAAATTATGTGTTAGATTGGAAACCATTGAAACCATATAATTGCTTGTAAATTATTAGTATTAGATGGGAATACTTGAAACCATATAACTGTTTATAAATTGGTATTATTACTAGTTGAAACCATATACTCAATTAATAACCCCTAATTTTTAGCCACAAAAATATTTTTTATCATAGTGTGTGTAATGAACAATAGTGAGCATCTGTATGTTGAAAAACATGTCTAGTCTAATGAATGATCTATTGATTTTGACTGCCCTGTCGAAGTTGTGAAATACACCAACTGCATCTCTGCAGTGAGGTAAGATCCCCACCTTAGTGAGTGTCCTGATTATGATGCTAAACCATCTGATGGTGAGATTCCAGTTCTGTAGCTTTGGGGAATGTGGAGTATCCCTTCATTGCCATTACTCCCAGGGCTATTCTCATCAGGGGTGGTAGTATCTGTTAGGGTGCCATCTATGAGTCAAATAGAATTAGTGTCCTGAGTATGACACTAAAGTGTATCTGATGGTGAGGCTTCAGTCCTTGGGTTTTGGGGAATGTTGAGTACTACTTCATTAGGCCAAAGCAAGCCTTGGAGCAAAGTGATAATTCTATTTGCACACAGTTAAATGGTTTTAAGTATTGTAAGTAATTAAATAGATTTATTTTGCTTATAAAACTATTTAATCATTTACTATACTTAAAACCATTGAATTGTATGCAAGCAAATGAGCTCTGGCTCATTTAAAAATGTTAACTTCAAAGTATTTGTTTACAAGCCATATATATATGTATAAACAGGATTTTGATTCACAATGTCTGAATTGAATTTTTTCATTAGTCTAATGAGTAGAGTGTTCACCAATAGTCCGGGAGATTGGTGTTTAATTGTAGGTTGAGTCATACCAAAGACTCAAAAAATGGTACTTGATGCCTCCTTGCTTAACACTCAGCATTATAAGGTAAGCCTCAAGGGTAAAGTCGAGCAATCCAGGGAAAGAGTAGCACTCTCCTCTGTAGTAGCTATTGAAAAGGGAGCCTTCGGGTCACCCTCAACTAAGGTTGCCAACTTTACTTTTTTTACAATTCAATTAAAAGTTTATCAACTAAAAAATCTTTATAAAAACTCTAGCATGGAGTTAAGTAGCTTTTATTTGTAGCTTGTAATGAGTTTGCTGTTAAAGATATTAGTGCTTACAATCTGACATTTTGGTCAATTTGATTGGCCCCAGAGGCAGATGGTATAGGCCTTTTGGTAAAAGATATTTTGAGCTGTGTATGATAGCTACATAAGACACATGGTGTGATGCCCTTGTTGAGGTAATATCCTCACTCAAGTGTGTTTTCTTTTGGGGTAGGTGGTATCAGTGTAATTATCCCTTTTGCTTGGATAATCGCTTTTGGTTATGTTACTTTAGGCAGCTGGGGGAATAGAGAAACAATTTCAATTTCCTTTGCAACCCACTTGCTTGTATTTTTCTGAGTAGATCATTAAGAAGTCATTAGATGATACAACAAATTTGTAAGACATTGAAAGTTTTCATTGATTTAATTATCGCTGATAATCTGAAGTAGGGGCTGTTACTTTCTAATTATTAGTGTGGTTAAATTAGTGGTTCTCAAACTGTGTGCCATGGCACACAATAGTGTGCCATAGTTATCTTCCAAGTGTGCTGTGTACGCATCATTTTTAAAGGTTATATATACAAGTTTCATGCCCTAGTTTTATATATTAATAATTGGGAAGAATTAGATATTTATACAGTTTTATATTGAGCTACTAAATTTGGACACAGGAAGATTTTTTCCTTGATTATTTTTATTTATTTTTATTTTTTTCAAATTTTTTGTTCCTCATAGAAGAGATAAGGAGGAGGTTCTTAAGCAATAAACAATAGTCAACAGGAAGTCATTACTAAATTTTACAAAATTTAAAATCCCAAACTTGAGAAGAAAAAAAAATTGGATTTTTTCAAAATTTAATGTTCACATTTAATGAAACTTGATTAATTAGTCTTATAGGTAGGTCTTTAAACTTGACATCTAAATTAATTACATAACATTATTGATTAGTTAGGATTAACAATTCTGACAAAAAATAAACATTTAAATCAATAAATCTCTTAAAGGTACTTAAATTTAAAAAAAAATTCTTTGGAAAACCAATTTTTTGCAGAACAATATTAATTTCAATTGATATAAAAATATAATTAATCTTTTCTATTATGTGGATTTGTCTTTTTATTGTAACAATTATTTTGTAATTCTTCAGTGTAAATGTTTGACAGTAAAAATTGTAAAATAACGAATTGTAATTTTTTACATCTTACCCTGTCATTGATGGATATTTCATCTTGTGGCCTAGTTCAGAGATACTGAAAAGTTCAGAACCTGACCAAGAGAATAATCTGCAACCATGAAATGTCCATATATTCTGTTCAACACATTTGACATTATTTTTCTGGTTTCTTTTAACTGTTTAATTATAATTATTATTAAAAATCATTTTCTTGTTATATTCACAATGTTTTTGCTGATGCATCCTTTAGCCTTCTTCAATTGTTTATTATTGAACTTGGAAGCATACATGAAACTTAGAACTGAATCCTTTATTTGATCCGGGCAGGGGTAGATTGTTCTTATTTTGTTAATCATAACTGGGTACAAGTGTTAAGCTATAGTAAGTATTTATTTTTACTGCTAATCAGGAGGAACCTGCTACTTCCAGATTTCGCTTAGTTCATTAAGCAAATATCTATATCTGTTATGCTAGATGTTCTGCTGGACAAAGAAGCCTTACTATAGCTTAACAATTGTATCTGGATATGGTTAATGGAATTAGAATACTCTACCCTTGTAGATTGAATAAAGGGTTTGTTTAAAAGTTCTTAGTAGGCTTCTAAGTTTGACCAGATACACCTGAAGGCGGGAGGGTAAATCAGCCGAAACAATGAAGACAATAATTAGAATACTCTAAGTGACAAAAATTATCAAGCTTCATCTAAAAAAAAAAAAAAAAAAACTAAATAAATTATAAAGTTTGAAAACCATTTGTTTAAATTTGTTGTATTCATTCAATTGTATTTTTGCTTGTTTTCAACTTTATCCTATTTACCAACCCCTCCGCTCGGGTAGGATATGACACAAGGTCAATTTTTAAGCGGAGTTTAACAGGTTTTAATTCAGAGTTTTCCTTCTCCTAGACTAGTTGCCTAACCAAGGCTGAAGAACCTAGTCTGTCCTACTATTTACCCATAGCTGGAGGCAGAATAATTGGATTCATACCTTTCCCAAGGGTATTAGTGCTATGTGAAATGCAATCAGTCTTGTCCAGGATTTGAACTCGTGTCGCCATGTTCATTTCCTACGACGATAACAATTACACCAACTTTATAAATTTATAAAAATCAGTCAATAAGATTAATTTTCTTTTTCTTTTATTATATATTCATATGAATATACAAGTGTTTAAGACGTTTTTGATATTAATTTTATTAGTGTTATTTTTTTATTTATTTATTTATTTTTTCTTTCTTTTCTCCCCTAGCTTCAAAATACAAACTGGTTCATACTAGACTAATTGTGCTAGAAATAGCTTAAGGTAATTACTGTGTTAATTTTTAGCTATATTAACACATTTTATGTTGATATTTTAAAAAAATTGATATTCTAAGTAAATGTCTTACCTGAATCACTCGAGACATATTTGAAACTGCTGAAATATCACAGTAGTGCATCATTATTATAACTATGAATTTCAATGGATCAATTTGCTTGAGTTTGGATTTCTTGTTCATTGTATTTTATAATGAGCAAGAAAATGGACTTCATTGGCTGGCTTATGTGATTTGTTTATTTTTATTTATTTTACAAAAAGAATCTGCAAAATTTCAGCATCCTGTGTGTTGATATTATAGATAGGGCACTGTACTAAAAACTTGAACTGAGAAGTACAGCTTGGAGCAGAGAGATGATTTAGATGAATTGTACCAAACAATAAAGAAAAAAAAATTCAAGACTTGCAGTATTTTTGAGTAAGTTTTATTATCCCTATAAATTATCAGTATCCAGAACTTTTCATTTTTATAAACACACACTGGTAGAAAATAGAATGGCTACACCAAAAATGTTTCAATTTACTCAAGATTAAATGTACAGGTAATATAGATGGATTAGAATAAATCCTTATATATGTTGATCAATTATGTATATGGGTTCCAAAATGAGTCTCAGATTCCATGCATATGATGTTAGCAGGTCAAAATCAACAAAGTCCTTCAGTATGTTATTTTCCAATTTTATTTTCCATCAGTGTATGTGCATACACACACACACACACTATTTTTCTTGCCAAACCCTAAATATAATAATTTGATATCATAGTTACGCTGATGGCCCATTTCTTATTGAATGAATTATAGAAGCAATAGTATCATTTGTATGAATTAAATGATATGGTTACCTTAATGATTGTAGAAATTTAGTACCAGTAAGAGACAGGAATAAATCTATTAAGAAGGCAGAAAATTCTGTTAATTTTGTATTATAATTTTAGAAGACTTTTCTATGGAGTTTTTGTTTTTTGTTTACTTATATATTCACACAAACTATATAAATTGAAACTGGAATATAATAGATATTTCATACTTGATAAAGTCCATGGAATTGTCAATTGAAATATCTTAAGGTTCTTTGCCATTCACTTTAAAGAACATTTCTAACTAGCAGTGATATTTTTTTTTTTTTTTTTTTTTTTTTTTAAGTTCCAAAGTTATAAAATCATTTCAGTCTAAGTAATAATATACATATAAATTAACGGTATCCCTTCATAGCACTGATCTTACCTGCTATTAGTTGATTTAAAAAAAAAATTCTTTTTTTTTTTTTCTTCATTGAGTACTTTTATATGCATGAACTTTTGTCAGTTGTTATTCAGTTTGCATAAATGAGAAATGGTTGACATGAATATTGAGTTTTTTGTTATCTTCATTTTCAAATCTTGCCTATTGTAGGTAATCATTTACTCAGTTTAGTATGGGGAACCCAGTGAGAATCAAACTCACTAACAATGGTCTGCAAGTATATCTTCTTTCCAAGCACTACATTATAAGAGGTCCCCCCTGTTAATCATATATTGTATAAGGGATATTAATAATGAAAATATGATTAATAGTTTCAGTTCTGCCCAAGGTTGCTTATATTCCGTTAGCATTAACACCTCTGAAAAAGGCAAATATCTGCATTGCTGTATTCTTTCTTATTGGTAGATATCTTGAAGAAGAGAAGAAAATAGTTTTGTCACTGGCATGCCATGATGGTTGACAGAAGTGAATGGACACTTGGTTAAATTACTCTTATAACAATCCAATTGTCTTGACATCAGTGACAGTAAAAAGCTGTTACATCCATTGTCATAACTCTGGAGATGGTTATAGTCTTTAAAAAATATGTTTATTGAAAATAGATTTTCTTATTACATTTAAATATTCATTTGACCATTGAAAAATTTGCTGGAATAAGTGTATTGAATGCCAAGGAAAAGAAGAACATTTTTACATGTATGTCTTTTCCTTTTCTTTTTTTTTTTTTTTTTCTTTTTTTTTTCCTGTAATATATACTAGCATGGATCTCATAAAAATCATTGATGTGTTGGTTGGCGCTTTTGCCTCGGATCTGTGAAAATCATGTTTTGAATAAATACAAATGAAAACAATTATTACAAAGAGAATTTGATATTCCTTCAAAAATGAATATGAAACAAGGAAAACCAATTAAATATATAAGTATACTAAGTTTAAAATTTACTTAATATATTGAATTTCTGAGACAAAGCTTGATGGTTTTTTATCATTCAGGGTTTTCAGACTATTATCTTCATCTTTATTGTTATATTGACAACTTTTCAGCTGATGCCTCTTCTTTCAGGTGTTTCTTGTTGAACTCTGGAGCCTATACAGAACTTCAAACCACACCCTTTATTCAATTCATGGTGGTCATTTGCTCTGATTTCATTAACCATAACTGGGTACAAGTGTTAAGTATTCCTGTTGTGTTACTTGGCTGCAGTGAGGATTGAACTTGTAACCAGGAGAGTAACAATATAGGAATACTTGTTTCTATTTATTGAAAACACACCAATATATAATAAAAACTAAGCTTTTTTTATCTTTTTTTTCTTCAATTTGCCATAATTCTATTTTTTTTTTTTTAAAGTGGGGCGGTGTATGTAAATGAAAGCTTTTTATGTGCTCAGATAGGACACAATTTGCACTGATGCACACTTTTGTTTAGTTTTTTTTTTTTGTTCTTCTGTGGTGTTAATTTTCCATTTAGAAAGTCGCAATATTAATGATAATTTTAATTATACTGCTAATTCCTCAGTGTCACAAGGATATGTGATGTGTCCCTGTTTGATAAGTACCTTTTAACCCTCTTCACTAGAGAAATCTTGTGAAGTCTAGTGCAAAATGTCTCTCCTTTTCTAACAAAGATGAAATTTGCTCTTTCTCTTATTTCCTATTCCCATCTTCTTAGCCTCTTTTTGAGCTACCTAAACCTTCCTTTCTTCTTCCCATTTTAATGTATATATTCCATTTGTCTCTTTACATTCATTATTATACTTTATCATTTATTTGCACCAACTTTTGTTTTTTGTGAAGTTTTGTCTCCATCCTTCTATATTTCAAAATTGTCATCCTATTCCCTACTCTGCCATTCTGTCCTCCCCATCCCACTGACTTTTTTTCTTTTTAATCTTTGCAAAGTACAATTGTATGTATGCTTGTCTGTTTATTATAAAGTGCATGTCTTCACTCGTACAACACAATCATATGAAAGCAGAATAGTACACTTACTCACTGATAAATGTATACAGACTTGGAAATGTGTAAACATGCCCTTATACTAACACTTTTTTTTTTTTTTAAATAGTTTTATACTTAGTCTATTCAAAGGTATTTACGTTCAAAAGATATAAATATATGCTATTTATGTTTGCACTTAAAAATGAGTGCATATATATCTATACACAAGATCAGATGTACATACACCAATATATCGGCATACATAGATATTTTCATTCATAGAAGTACCTTTTGTGTACACAGCATGTAGAGAGGTGTGTATGTTTACATGCACAATATATAATGGTTTATCAGCATTAAAAGTGCATATAGTTATATGTAAATGAGTTGATTCATAAGGTGGTTTTGGGTCACTGTAGAGAAGCATGCATATGCAAAAAAAAAAAAAATGACATTGTTTTGTATTTAACTTGTTTCTGGATGGATGGAGTGTTGCACTTGAGTGAATAAAAACACTATAGTTTCTTATGTGTATAGATGTGTGCATTCCTACCTCATTGTACAAAAGCAAATGTACCCCCTAAACTTAGAAGCCCAAAATGAACCACACTGCATTGTATTATTTGAACATGGATGTGTGCTCACTCATAGTCACAGATGCGTAAAGTTTGCCTATTTTCACATTAAATGAATGCCAAATAGTTTTATATATACATACTGTGTGTGTGTG